>JAREIK010000665.1:209340-231075 GCA_029783825.1 Sapria himalayana | reverse complement strand
TCTAGCAATCAATTTATCTATCTATCAAAAAATCTATCAATCTATCTATCTATTTATCTAATATTATATTTATATATCTTTTTATCTATCTATCAAATCTATCTAATTATCAATTGATCTATAGTTAATCTATCTATTATCAATTTATTTATTTCCCTATCTAACTATCTATCTATCTAAATATAATCTTCTATCTTTCTTCTTTCTTTTTTTTTTCTATCTATCTATCTATCTATCTAATGTCTTAAACTTTCTATATATCAAACTATCTATTTATCTTTCATTCTATCAATCTATCTATATATTTATCTATCTATCTTTCTAACTATCTATATATATATATATCCATCTATCTAATATATTTACCTATCTATCAATCTATCATATAAATAATTTATATATTTATCTAATGATCTAACTATATTACTTTATAGTCTAGTTATATATATATATATATATATTAAATTATATCACTCTATCTACTTTCTATCTATATGTCTCTTTATTATTCTATCTATCTATTTAACTATCTATGTAATTATCTATCACTCTATTCATTAATCTATTTGACTATCACTCTATTTGTCCGTCTCTCAATCTTTCTCGTCATATATCTTTATATATCTATTAATGATACTCTCTTTCTATCTTCCATCATTCTATCTATATATTTATCTTTTTATCTATCTATCTAATCTACCTATCTATTTACATATATATATATAATATATATATGTATGTATATGTATGTATATGTATGTATATATGTATGTATGTCTATCTATTATCTATCTATATATAGATCTATTTTGGCTAACAATCTATCTATATATAGATCTATTTGTCTATCAATCTATCTATCAAACTATCTATTTTTATTACAATCTATCTATGCAATTATCTATCTATCTATGAATATCTATCTATCTATGAATATCTATCTATCTTTTATCTTATCTATTTGTCTATCTTTATCTTTATCTAACTATCTATGTGTATATCTTACAATCTTTCTATCTATGAAACAAATAATTAATTTATTTATCAAATGATCTATCTATCTTTTTATCTATCCTCTATCTATGTATCTATTATATATATATATATATATATATAATATATATATATATATATATCTATATCTATATAAGTAGCTTTCTATTAATCATTTTTTTATATATTTTTCTATTTTACTATTTATGTATCTATTTTCATGTCTATTTAGCTATCTATCTATCCATTTTAAATATATCTATCTATCTTACTATATTTCTATCTATCTATCTATTTATCTATCTATGTATCAATAAATCAATATATTTGTTAATCTAACTGTCTATCAATCTTTCTCTCTATCTATCAAATTATCTATAGATCGATATATATATCTAACTAACTAACTATCTATTTGTCTATCTATTTAATAATCTATCTAGCTAATAATTTATATATCTACCTATATAGTATCTATCTTTCTATCTACCTATTCTATCTATCTATCTATCTATATATCTATATTTTTATCTAATATATCTAATCTATCGATCTATCTATCTTTCTATTTATTTATATATCTATCTATCATTGTATTACTCTATCTATCTATCTAATCAATATTTAATATATCTATCTATCTATATATCTTTCTATCTATCTATCTAATTATCTATGTATATATCAATTTATCTATCTATTGGTCTAGATAATCTATCAATATATCTATTTTACTCTATATATATCTATCTATCTATTCTATTTATCTATCTATCTAATCTATTTATCTATTTATAGTTCTATCTATCGATTTTATCCTACCTATAATCTATCTATCTATCTCGCTAACTAAGTTTCTATTTATTCATCTATCTATCTATCAAGCTATTTGTGTGTATATATATATATATATCTATCTATCTATGTATCCATCTATCTAGCAGTCTATCTTTCTATCTCTTTATCTACCTTTTTATCTATCTATCTATCTATATGAATATCTATGAATCTATTTATCTATGAATCTATTTATCTATTTATCTATCTATTTTCTATATATCTATCTCTTTTTTATACTGATCTATCTAACTAATCTATCTAGTCATCCTTTTGTCTGTCTATCTTTCAATCTAATTATATATTTTTTCTATCTATTATCAATCTAACAATCAATCTATCTATCTATATTTATCTATCTAACTATCAATTTATCTATCTATCCATTTAATGGATCATGATCAAGAATCAGGTCAAAGATACTGACTTTATATATCTATCAATTTTATCTATCTATCTATCTAATTTTTTCAATCTATTAGTTTTCAATCAATCAATCAATCTACTATCAAACAATTTATCTATCAATATTTCTATCTTTATAATTAATATCTAACTATTTCTCTATCTAACAATGCATCTTTTAATAATCTATGTGTCTATCTATGCTTGTATGTATCATTTTATCTATCTAATCTATCTATCTAACTATATATATACATACATATACATACATATATATATATATATCGATCTTGCCTATCTATATATATCTCTAACTACTCTTATACTTTGGTATCTATTTATTTATTTATATATCTATCTATTTATCATATATTATTTTTTATCTATCATATTAAATCTCTATCTATATTTGTACCTATCTATTTATGTCATTATCTATTTATATATTTATAAATATATCAACATGTCTATCTTTCAATGTGTATTTATATATTTGTCTTTCTATCTCTCTATGTATGTATTTATTTATCTATTTAATCTATCAAATCTATCTATCAATCTATCTACTTATCTATCTACATATATATCTTTATATCTATCTACCCTTCTTTATATCTATCTATAAATAAAATAAATCTATCTATATATCTATCTATGTATCTTTCTAAATATATTTATATGTGTATCTCTGTGTGTGTGTGTGTGTATCTATCTTTTTATTTAACTAACTATTTATCAATATTTCAATCTATCTACCTATATATGTATCTATGTATGTATCTATCTATCAATTTGTCTCTCTCTCTCTCTCTATTTATTTATTTAACATTATTTATAATTAGATATCTATCTATCTATCTAATCTTTTTAACAATTCTTATCTATCTAAGTATCTATTTATCTTACTATCAATGTATATATGTATCTTATCTTTCAATCTATCTAATCAATTTATCTATCTATTCATCTTTCTATCTATCTACATGGCTATCTATTTATCTATCTTTTCATCTCTTAATCTTTTTTATATCTATCTATCTAATATATTTCTCCAATCTAGCTAATATACCTAATGTATGCATTAATGAATCTATATATCTATTTAACTAACTATTTATAAATCTATCTAGTTACATATATATCTATATATAATATATATATAACTATCTATTTATCTATATATCTATATATCTTTCATCTTATTTATGTATCTATCTATCTATCGATCTATCTATACTCTAATTCATCTATCTATCATTCTATCTATTGATATATCTGATCTCTTTATATATTTATCTAGCTATCTTTCTTTTCTTTCTATTTTTCTATCTATCTATTTATCTATCTATCTATTTATCTATCCAACTATCTACCTAGCCATCTATATATCTATGTAGCTATCTATCTATCTATTTTTATCTTTATATATATTTATCTTTCAATCTAACTATTTCTATAATAATCTATCTATCTAATATTTGTTTATATATCTATCCACTATCAAATATAATTATCAAGCTATCAAATTATATCTTTAACTATTTATATATCTAAGTGTATATGTATATATCTATGTATATAGCTATTTATGTCTTTATCTATCTATTTGATTATCTATCTATTTAAGTATTTATATATTTGTCTCTATATCTCTTATGTATATATATATATATATATATAATATATATATATATATATATATAATATATCTATCTATCTATCTATCTATTGCCTATCTATCTTTCTATTTAGCTATCTATATATCTATCTATTTATCTCACTATCTATGTTTCCAACTATAAATCTTTCATCCTATCTATTTATCTATATCTTTCAATCTATCTAATATCTTTATATTTATATCTATCGATCTATCTTTCAAATTATCAACTATCTATGTATTTATTTGTCTATGTATCTATCTATGTAGCTATCTATCTATTTATTTATCTATCTATATATCTATCTATCTATATATCTATCAAGTTGTCTATTTATATATCCATTAATGTATTTATCTTTCTCTTTATCTCTCTATTTATCTTTCAAACTATCTATTTATTTATCTATCTATCTAAGTTCTATCAGTCTATATATAAACTATATCTATATATTTTATCTATCTATCATTATATATATATATATATATATATATATATATATATATCTAATCTATATATCAATCTAACTATCTTTTTGACTATCTATCTAATTATCTATCTATGTATCAAATATATCTAAGTTTCTATCTAACTGTCTATCTATATATCCATCAATCTAACAAACTAACAATATTAATAAATAAAAAAATATAATATATATATATATATATATATATATTATTTATCTATCTATTTATCTATATAATATATCAATCAATCTATCTATATATTAAGTACATATATATGTGATTATCTTTTTATTTATGAATCTAATCTATGTATCTATCTATCTAACTATCTATTTATTTCTCTATCTATCTTTCATTTAATCTATCTATCTATCTAATCTCTCAATCTATCTATTTATCCATCAATCTATGTATCTATCTAATTATGTATATATATATATATATATATGTGTGTGTGTGTGTGTGTGTGTGTTTGTGTGTGTGTGTGTGTGTGTGTATCTAATTATCTATATGACTATCTATCAATCTTATGTCTATCTATCTATCTATCTTTATATCTGTCCATCTATATATCTATCTATCTATGTATCTATCTATCTAATATATATTTCTATTTATCTTTTTATCCATTGATATAACTAATCTATCAATCTATCATATTATCCATCCATCTATCTATCAATCTATATATCTATATTTCTATCTATCCATCTATCTAATCTATTAATCAATCTATTTAGCTATGTATCAAATATCTATCTATTTATTTATCTTTTGATTTATCTATCTAATATCTAATTATATAACTAACTATAATCCTAATTTTATATATATATCTAACCTTTCTATCAATCTAATCAACCAATCTATTTATCCATTATTATCTATCTTTCTATGAATATATCTATCTATGTATCTATGTAAGCATCAATTTAACTATCTATTTATCTATCTATTTATCTATCTATAATTTATCTAAATATCTATTTGCGTATCTATCTATCATTCTATTAATGTAACTATGTATCTATCTATATGTATATAAATTTATCTATCTGTCTATCTTTGTATCTGTATATTTGTCTCTCAAGCTCTCAATCTATCTATATATGTATCTATCTAACTATCTGTCTGTCTAATCTATCTATCTATCTCTATCTATGTGTCTAACTACCTATCTACCTACATATCTATTTATCTATCTATCTATCTAATCAATTTATTTATATATATAAATATATAAATATAAATAAATAAATAAAAATATATATATATATATATATAACTATTTATCTATCTATTTATCTATATATGTATCACTATATCTATCTATAAATTTATTTATTTATCATATATGCATCACTATATCTATCTACCTATCTATTTTTTTTCTATTTATGTATCTTTTTATCTAACTAATTATCTATGTAACTATCTATCTATCTATTTATCTATCTATCTGTATATCTAACTACATATCTATGTATCTATCTATGTATTTATCTATTATCTTTATAATCAATATTTCTATTTATCTTTCTATTCATCAATATTATCTATATATCTACTATCTATCTTTTTATTTATCTAACCATTTAATAATCTAATCTATCAATCAGACATTTAATCTCTCTATCTATGTATCAATCTATATATCTAATATCTATATATTTATCTACACACAAAAACACTTATATATTATATATATATATATATCTATCTATCTAATCTATCTTTAATCTATCTAACTAACTATCTATATATGTCTCTACTGATCTATCTAATTTATCATCTATTTAATATACCTATCTATCTATTTATTTATATATCTATCTATTTATCTATTTATCTATATATCTATCTATCTATCTATATATCTAATCTATTTTTCTATTTATATATCTATCTATCTATCTATGTATTCATCTATCTACCTATCTTTCTACCTATCTATATATCTATCTCTCTTTCTATTTATCTATCTAAAAAAATATCTGACTATCTTTATATCTATATACCTTCATATCTATTTATGTATCTATCTATCTATCTGACTATCTATCACTATAAGAAAAATCATAGATAGCTAGGGATAATTCCCTAGCTAAATGGTGGGTTTCCATCACTAAATGGGATATAGCAACGAATTAACAATGGAAGCTTTCCCAATCTAAAGTGCTTGTGTTAAAATTAGTGAGGGAAAAAGTCCCTAGCTAAAAAATTATAATGTCGGAAATATCCCTAGCTAAAATAATAATTTTTCTAGCTAAATTAGCAAACTAATATGGAATTTCCATCACTAAACAGATATAACGACGGAAGCGTTCTCAATCTAAAGTGCTCCTCACTAAAACTTAGCGAGGGAAATAATGCCGAGCAAAAAAATTTTAGCAACGGAAAAATCTCTAGCTAAAATAATAATTTTCCTAGCTAAATTAGTAAGGGCAAAAATTTCCAACTAAATTAGCAAGGGAAAATTTCCCTAGCTATTTTCATTCCCAAACTATTTTCAGATTTTTTTTTTTCAAAAAATTTAATTAAATAATTTAATATTTGTATATTAAATTGAATAAAAACAAAAACTATAAATGATAATTTATAATTAACAAAAAATAAAATAATTTAATAAATTATTCTGATTCAATATTTTACATAATTCAAACAAAAACAAAACAAAATTTTATTGCATCTTATTCATTAATATATCTACCGACAATGCATAATCTATCCGCCATATACATTACTTTCTTTCCCTTACTCCTCCTATCACCATCTTTCTGCTGGGACAAAGCTGTCCAAGTCACAGTGCATCATGTCTAGTGAAAAATCCTTTCACTTATACAAGCTTCGTATGGGGAACAATGCGGTAACACATATGTACGAAATTTAAACCAGTCAATCAAATCAAAATAAATAAATAAATAAAGTTATATTTTGATAAATATATAATACTGTAGTATATATATACATATATACTAGCATTTCACTCATTACATATATTACTGTAGTATATCTACATGTATACTATAGTATTATATGTATATATATACTTAGTATATATGTACATATATAATGCTGTTTTATATGTACATATATACTTAGTATATATGTACATATAAATTGAGTATATATGTACATATAAATTGATTATATATGTACATATATACTATAGTACATACTACAAGAAAACCTGGAAAAAATAAAGAGAAAAAAATAAGAAAAAAAAATGCAATGCACATTATGATGTAGATCTGCACGAAATAAGAGTGTCAAGAACAAGCCTGTATTTGCGTGGGACCAAAGTTTTTTTCGTCCATCTCACAGTTTCAGAAGCTAAGGTGTTGTTCCCAGCACCAGGAGGACCAGCCAAGCCTTTTACATACATATTATAGGCTAAAACTCTACCCAAAATATTCGGATGCACACAAACATATTCACAGATATATAAAAATAATAATTATAGACATGAACAAACACAAATCTGAGTTGATCGTCATACAACTTCAACAAATATCTAAAAGATATCCAGCAATGATGTTTAGAGAGAAAGAGAATACAAAAATAAAATGTTTCAGGAATAATAAAGATAATAGAAGCTCGATGAGACCCATGCATATTGAAGTCAACACCAACAACTTCTATGACTATTCTATGGTATGTGTTTGATGCTTCTTCACCACAAGCAAATGATTCAGTACCCTCATTTTGGTCAATGTTCATAGCCATTATACTTTTCCCATGATAAATGTAAACAAATAATTTGGTATAAAGTCATATTTAGCTAAATAATATCTAACAGTGTTTGCATCATGAAAAGAGATATTTTGACACTTGCGATGATTATATGGGTACTTAATTTTTTCTCCATTCATCCATCTCGATTGACTACATGTAAAATTGATGAAAGTTTCAAGCCCACTCAAAAAATCTGTATTCAAAATTTTATTCATAAACCTTTTGTACATCCACTAACGATCTAAACTCATTTTGTCATATTTTATTTGCAAAGAATAATGCTCAATCATTATTTTGAATTAAACATTCAATTACTTCAAAATATACTAATAATTAAATAAAATTACTTACAGATGAATATATAAAAAAATATCGTGAATATTGAGGCAATGCATTTGTAGAATCTACATGAATAGATAAAGTAATTTTAAGCACAATAAAGATTAATGGATATCACGCTATTACTAGATAAAGGGAGCAAAAAATGATATTTGACAAGAAAGGAAAGAAAAAAAGAAAGAATTGTAAGGTATGAAGGGTGAGAGGGAGAGATAGAGAGAGAGAGAAAGAGAGAGAGAGAGAGAGAGAGAGAGAGAAAGGGAAGAGAGAGAGAGAGAAATAAAGGGGGGAGGAGAGAGAGAGTGATAGAGGGGGAGAGAGAGGAAGAGAGAGAGTGTGATAGAGGGGGAGAGAGGAAGAGAGAGAGAGAGAAAGAACAAGCAAGAAATGAGAGAGAAAGAAAATAGAAAGAGTGAGAGAGTGACATAGAAAGAAAAAGAGAAAGAGATTGACATAGAAAGAATGAGAGAGGGAGAGAGGGGGAGAGAGAGAGAGAGAGAGAGAGAGAGGAGGAGGAGAAAGAGAGTGACATAGACAGAATGAGAGAGGGAGAGAGGGGGGAGAAAGAGAACTAACAAGAAATGAGAGCGAGAAAGAAAATAGTAAGAGAGAGTGTGTGACACAGAAAGAAAAAGAAGGAGAGAGATAGAAAGAATGAGAGGGGGAGAAAGAGACACACAAAGAATGTAGTGTTAAAATGGAAAATTACATAAAAGAATAATAAATTTTATTCTATCCAAACCTATTAAATATTAAATCTTTTGTGATACATAAGTTCATATATGAGCCTGAGGCCCAAGGGGTGGGATTAGGTAAGCGTATGATCATTATTTGTATTATCTCATATATGAGCCTAACCAACGGACACTCTCATACTATATGCTTACATATTTTTGATATTATATTTTTTGCCATTTAATTTTAAGTTAGTGCAGCAAATTAGTATTATTTCATTTATAATTATATATTATTATACATATAGTACATGTAATTATAAATAATTATATATAGTTAAATATATAATTATATATATATATATATATATATATATATATATATATATTCATACAAGTTGTTATATGTAATTATGCATAAATGTATACAAAATTATAAACAAATATATAGATTTACATATATGTATACATATATGTATACGTAGTTAAGAATATAGTTATATTTATCTTTATAAAGTTATATTTAGTTATACAAATATTTATATAGAGTTATACACATATAGTTAAACAAAATATTGTATGTTGTTATACATGCAATTATAATTATAGTTACATGTGGTTATACATATAATTATACATATAATTAAACTTATATTTATACATGTAGATATATATTTTTTTTCATATAATTTCATATATTTATATAGTATTGTATAGGTATAGATATAGTAAAATACAATTTTATATAATAATATATAAAAATGTATATTAAATATATGTTGAAAATTATATATTTAAATATTGTTATGTATAAAGTTTTTATAGTTATACATATAGTAAGATAAAATTATTTATAGTTATATGTTATTATACATATAGTATATATAGTTATAAATAGTTATATATAGTCAAACATTTAGTTTTATATATATATATATATATATATATATATATATATATATGTGTGTGTGTGTGTGTGTGTGTGTGTGTGTGTGTGTGTGTGTGTGTGTGTGTGTGTGTGTGTATTCATACAAGTAGTTATATGTAGTTATACATAAATGTATACAAAGTTATAAATAAATATATAGATTTACATATATGTATACATATATGTATAAATAGTTAAAAATATAGTTATATTTAATTATATAAAGTTTTATTTAGTTATACAAATATTTATATATAGTTATACATATATAATTAAACATAATGTTGTTATACATGTAATTATAAATATAGTTACATGTGATTGTACATATAATTACACATATAGTTTAACTTATATTTATAAATGTAAGTATTTATTTTTTCATATAATTTTATATATTTATACATATAGTTATGTATAGGTATAGATATACTAAAATATATTTTTTTATACTAATATATAAAAATATATATTAAATATATGTTCTTAATTATATATTTAAATATAGTTATGTATAATGTTTTTATAGTTATACATATAGTCAAAGATAATTATTTATAGTTATATATTTTTATACCTATAGTATATATAGTTAAAAATAGAGTTATATACAATTAAACATATAGTTATATATAGATATATTCATACAAGTAGTTATAAGTAGTTATACATAAATGTATACAAAGTTTTAAACAAATATATAGATTTAATTATATGCATACATATATGTATACATAGTTACAAATATAGTTATATTTAATTATATAGAATATTACATAGTTATACAAATATTTATATATAATTATACACATATAGTTATAAATATATATGTAGTTAAAGATATAGTTATATATAACATTTTTATAGTTATAAATATAGTAAAATAAAATTATATATTATTATATATTATTATACATATAATATATTTTGTTAGAAATATAGTTACATAGAATTATACATATAGTTATAAATTATTATATAGTTAAAAAAATAGTTATGTATTTTTATAAATATAGTTATAAAAATAGTTTACACGATTATAAATATAGTTATATATACTTATTTATATATATTGGCATATGATTATATAATTATACAAGTGGTTAGATATAATATTTGTGTTTAAAAAATTTGTATAAATGTTGCACATATATAATTATATATATGTAACACTTTTAATAATATTATATTGTATATATATCACATTTATATAAACATTATAAATATTATATATTTATATAAAAATTAATATATTATATAAATGTTTACACAAAAGTATAAACATTTTATATGTTGTATAATTGTTATATAAAAAATTATATAAATGAATAGTTTTATATAAATGTTGTATAGATATTTATAAACATTAATATATATGAACAAATATTTATATATAACATTATTGTGACATGTTACATTAGAATGCAAAACCAATTTATTAATATAATTATGAAAAACTTAAGCACATTCCAAATTATTTATGTTCCTTTTAAGAAAGCTGATCGAACTTAAATGCAAGTGTTGAATTTATATATTCATGTTATAATTATCTTTCTTAATAGAAATGAGCTTATGAGACTTGTGGATACTCCTAATGATAATTCTTGTTAATCATTAACAATTTTCATTGATAGAAAAGCAAGGGAATACCCAATTTTTTAAAAAATTTAGATTTTCTAATTCACATGTATTTTTATAGCATATAACTGTGAGAATCTATATAGTTCAATAATTGTATCCATGGAGTGGATGTATTATTTGTGCTATTGGATCACACAAAAATATATAATTTAGTGAGGATTAGAAGAACTCAACCTGCCTATTCCTTTAGAAGGTTAAACTTTCAAACTATAAATTTATCTCAAATCCGTAACAGCTTAACCAATGTCAATGTTACCAAGTTTGTAATGCATAAAAATAAATTAATGGCATCATCAAGAACTGAATTATATTTTGTGTAGCAATATGTGTATGCCTAAGTGGTATCCAAAACCTATTGTTGTTTGAAAATTGACAAGAATCCATGTTTTAGATTGAATTTTTCACATCATTGATAATTATATAGAGTATAGACAAGATTCCATGATATCAATAGCTAACATAAGTACATTAAGTGTCATTAACAATAAAATACCAAAACACAAACAAAACATTAGTTAAATTTAGATAACAAATGAATTAAGCATTACGTAGAAATTTGTGGGCGCCGACGTAATACCTAAGTCCATTTTAGTTTACAAATCAAAAGAAGATTCACATTTTAGATTGAATATCTCACATCACTGGTCAATAATGGCTACCATTGTTATAATAAATAGGTGAATCTATGTTGTCTGTCTACATCTAAGCAGTTTTAGTTCATAAAATTGGTAGGATCCATGTTTTGGATTGAATGCTGCAAAACATTAATTGCAAATTTCAATGTAGAAAAACTTACATGAAAACAATGGCTACAATAAATAGGTGCAACTTGTGAATAAGGCAAAATGTAGAATACCAATAAAACAAGGTTGAATATATTAAGGCCACAATATACTTTATGAATTTAAATGGATGAAAAATGCACCTGTATTTCTAGTAGCAGCAGAATTTCTCATTCTCGTATCTTGATTAGCAGCTTTTGTGCTAACTCTCATCTCTACATTGGTAGCTTCTGCACGAAGCTTTTCCAACTCCCGTGCCATTGCAACCAATTTCTTCTCCATAACTTGTCCAAGCTCATAATTGTCTGCATATATTTTCTTTTCATATTCAATTGCAGCACTACATCAAATATATACATATGCAAATCCACATCAAAAAAATCATGGGCTCAGACAAAACCATATCAAATAAACTCAACATGGATCACTCACCGTGCATGATGCAACTCTTGCTTCATGCTCTAAATCTCCATCTTCATAATAGGAATTTGTTGTAAATCCAAACTATACCTGAGTAAATTCTATGTCTTCCTTTGCATTCTCCCACTAAGATCCTATTTTTCATCATTAAGTTCAATAATATCTGCACAAACACGCTTGAGTTCACCACGGGTAGCTTCTATCCCATTGAGAACAGTCTCCAGCGTTGCATACTTCTCCTGCAATTCTCTTTCCTGTGCATCCTTATCAAGGTGCAAAGAATCAGAAACCTATGTCATTACTTGCAATGCAAGCTCTGCCACCTCAATTTCCTGCGTAAGTGCCACATGGGTAGTAGCTAACCACTGGTTTTCTGCTAATAAAGCCTGAATGTCTTGGAGTTGAGCAGTAAGATGATCATCCAGGATGCACATTGGGTCAATCCCGAGTTGGGTTTCTCTCCTTTCGTCAAATAACGTGTGATGAGGAAGCACTGGAAGAAATCCTCTATTAAAAATGCGATTCAATGACTTGAGAGCAACTCCAATGGGAGTTGCCAAATATGGGGTGTCAAATATCATTCTGGCACCTTGAATAGTATTTTGGCACCTCAAAAAATTTTTTTTGCTCCAATGGTAGGTGCCATAATGAGATGAAAATTTAATACTTTAATATATTTTTTTATATTAATCTTTTAAATTTCAATTTAAAACTTAATAAATAACGACTAAAAAATAAAACCACGTTTTTTTATAACTTTTATCTTCAAATTATTCCAATATGTTGCAGAAATTTGGTCCATGCTAGTAGTATAGGTTTCCATAATTTTCATCTCATTTGGTATTTGAATTTCTTGCACGTGTTTTTCTTCAATTTCTAACTATTTGCGATGTTGCTCTAGTGCTGTCACTTGTTGCGCATAAATCTTTTCATGTCGCTCAATTTTTTGTCGTTCTATTTCCATTCTTTCATTCCAGTGATGATAATCTAGTGACCTTCATCATCAATTTGTTTATCTTTACTTTTAAGTTTTTTCTTCGAAACTTTTTTGCCCAATGGCCTTTTGAGGTTGGGAGAGAACGATGGTTCAATATTGTCCCCTAAATATGGAGTTGAATAGCTAGATTCAACATGAGTTGATTCAGCAGGACTACTAGTTGAATGAGTTTTTACTCTCTTATTGCTAGTCAAATTATCATTCCATTTCTGCTCCATTTTCAATATATTCCAATAATGCTCGTATTGAAATGGTTTTCCAATTATCTTAGCAAACATTTCTTTCACTTCATCAACCTAAAACCATTTGAAATAATTCAATAAATTATTAAGAAATCAAATCTTGTTAGTATCTAAATTTAAAATATAAATCTTACATTATTTTGCTCGGTATGTCCACTTTGTCATAGTTTTTCTATTTAACAATAAAAACCGACAAATTTACTACATTTTGCATTTATATCACTCCAACGACTTTTAATAGAAGGTTGGGAACACCTTTCATTATTACCTCCATTAATTTCTAAGTATTGTGATATTCTTTGCCAGAATGTACCACTTTATTGTTGATTCCTGATAATTGAATCTTTGCTCGTATTAAACCATGCTGACATAATTAATTTATCTTCTTCTACAGAGAAATTCTTTGTCCTTTGACTCTTTCTCACAATTGGGACGACTTCATTTTGTATTGGTATCAAATCAGTTGGATTGCTCTGAATAATATCATCATATAAATAAGTCTAGTTCATTAACAAATCAATTAATGAACCATGATATTGCAAATTCGTCTACAAAAAAAATATTCTAATCAATTTATATAATAAGTAATTTATAAAACATTCAATTGAATCTATTAAAAATTAAAATTATAAATAATTTAAAAAATTAGAAAATTATCTACATTAATTATAAAATCAAAATATAAAATAAAAGAGAAGGCAATACCTTTTTTTTGGAATTATTTCTCTTCTGGCAGATTAAAGGAATGAATGCAAGGATTGAATGCAAATATGGAAGGCAAGAAATAATTTTTTTAGATTTTTTTTGATTGCCAGAAGAAAGCTGTTAGAGGTATCAACCAGGCCGGGGCGGCTCGTCCCGGCACGAGGCACGACAAGGTTCGGCCGTGCCTGGGCCGGCCCGACATGGTAAAAAACCGTGCCCGGGCCCGTGTCGTGCTCGGGTTAGCCACGCGTCGTGCCATGCTGTGCCTGTCCCGACACTGTTCGGCCCGTGGCACGGCACACCGGCACGGGTTCATCCCGTGCCGGTTTCACTTGAGCGGTCGAGCTTACTGCCTACAGGGCACATGCTGCCCCGCGAGAGACCCACTCCCAGCCCCTCCCACAAAAAAGACCACAGGTCGAGTCTAATTGGACCCGACCCTCGGTCCCACTTCCACGAGGCCCTTTGCCCCGAACCGACCCAGACTAGATGCCCTATCCTATTCCCCCAATGGGAAAAAAAAATAAAAAATACTAAAAATATATATTTTCAGCTGTTGGATTCGCCTCAAACGGCTAGGGGGCAGAATCCAATGGTCCTCATGATTTTGTCCCCTAAATAATTAATAAAAATTCAAAAAAAATAAAAAAAATATCTTTTTTTATAAAAAATTAATATTTTTAATCTATAAATTCTACTACCCTCCCTTTATCATTTATGTTTTTCAAAAACATAAATTCTCTCAAATCTTTCTATTTCTCTCTCAAAAATCTTGCTTCTCTCTCGGGCCTCGGGATTTTGGCATTCGGCTTGGATTTTCGTGAATCTCGACTTGAGTTTTGAACATTAGAGCTTGACTGCGGTGCACCGTGCACGTGACCGACCTCACTGCTTTTACCGGGTAATTTATTTTACGGTTTTTTAACACTCTCTCTATAGTTTCTCTCTCTAGACCAAAATTAAGAAAAATAAAAATCATAAAAAATGACAAATACAACTAAAACTTATTTAAATTTAGAAAATGAAAATATTACACAGAGGTCTGAGGCTGCTGAAACTTTGGTTTCTCCAGTCGTCTCAACCCAAACTTCTAAAAAACAAAAAACTAGGAGGACTTATGTAGTTTGGACTCATTTTAAAATAATAACACAAAAAAAATGTTAGGGATGAAGAATAAGAAATGTCACAGTGCAAATATAATATGGGACTTTTAATATGTAAGAGTTCGTTTGGGACTGGACACCTAAAAAGGCATGTCGAATTATGCACCAAAAAACATGGACCATTAGATCCTATGCAAACCCAACTTGGCACTGCATTTTTTCTATCTATATATCTATATATCTATATTGGTTTATCTATATATTTTTCTATTTTGTATATATCCATTTATCTTTCTTTCTATCTGCATATATCTCTATCAATCTATCTCTATCAATCTATTTATCAATCAATCTCTCTATATATTTATCTGTTTCTCTATATATCTATCTATCTATTTATATATTTATCTTTTTATCTATCTATTATTATAGCTATCTATCAATCTATTATTTTATCTGTTTTTTTATCAATCTATTTATTTGTTTATCTATCTATCTTTTTATATACCTATAACTCAATTTATCTATCTATTTATCTACCTATCTAACTATTTATATTTCTATATATTTTTTTATCTCCTTATTTTCTAACTTTCATCTATATATCAATCTTTCTATATATCTATTTATTTATCAATCTATCGTTATATCTATCTATCTTTATATCTATCTATTTTATTTATCTTTGTGTATATCTATCTATTTATTTTTTAAAGTGTATATTTATTTATCTATCTATGTATTTGTGTATCTATGTATTTGCCAATTTGTCTGCCTATTTCTTTGTCTATTTATATTTCTATTTCTCTATCTATCTATTTGTATATCTCTTTTTCTATCTATCTATCTATTCGTCTATGTATTTATTTGTCTATCCATCTATTTTTATATCATTTTATCTATCTGTCTATCTATATCTTTGTTTATCTATAAATTTGTTTATATGTCTATATGGTTATTTATCTATTGATCTATTTACCAATCTATATTTTTGTCTATCTCCCTATCCTCTTTCTATGTATCTAAGTAACAGTCTATCTATCTATTTGACTATCTCTATGATTTTCCATCTATCCATCTATGTATTTATCTTTTTCAATCTATCACAATCGATTTGTATATATGTCTATCTATCTATCTATCAGTCTATATATTTGTCTATCTATCCATCTATCCATCTATCTAATTGTCTAATATATATATATATATTTATTTATTTATTTATTTATTTATGTCTATTTATCTTTTTATCTATCAATGTGTTGATATAATCTTTCTCTATTAAAATCAATCTATCTATCTTATTATTATATTTATCTAATATATATATTAGATAGATAGACAACTTAAATAGATAGATCAAAAATAATAGAGAATGATTAAATCACAAAAAGATAGATAAATAATAATAAATTTGTCTATATATCTATATATTATTTCACTATCTACTTGTGTATATCTATCTTTCTATTTAAATGTTTATCTATTTCTTTACCTATTTATCTATCTGTGTATCTATCTATCTATCTATTTATCTATTTATTTATCTTTTTATCTCTCTATCAGTCTATCTGTCTATCCATCTATCTATCTGTCAATCTATCTTTCTATGTATCTACCTATGTATCTATTAGTCTATATATCTATTTGTCTATCTATTTATTTTTTTATCTATCAATCTTTATTTCTGACTTTTTAAATATATTTCTCTCTATTCGTTTAGATGTCTCTATTTCTATTTGTCGACTATCTATCTTTCTTTCTTTCATTCTAACAGTCTATCAATCTATCTATTTATATATCTATCTATATGTTTGTCTGTCTGTCTAATCTATCTATTAATATTTATATTTATCTATCAATCTATTAATTTATCTATCTATCAATTTGTCGATCTAATCTTTCTATATTACTATGATCTATCTGTTTATCTATCTATCTAATCTTTCTATTTATCTAATATATATATATATATATATATATATATATATATATATATCATTCTATCAACATATTTTTTTAATATATCAATCTATCTATCTATTTGTCTATATTTGTATCTATCTACTTCTCTTTATCTATTTGTCTATATATATGTTTATTTATTTTCTTTGACTATCTTTCTATATGTATATCATTTATCTATCTGTTTATCTATCTCTATATTTATTTATTTATCTGTCTATCTATCTATCTATCTGTATGTATGTATCCCTGTCAATCTATCTTTATCTATTTGTCTATCTATCTATTTATCTGACACTATCTATATGTCAATCTATCACTCTTTCTATTTGTCTAATTATCTCTTTATCTATATGACTATTTGTCTATCTATCTATTTATCTATCTATTGATATTTCAATCTAACTATCTAATCTAACTATTTATTTATCTATTTATCTTTCTATCTATATGATTTTCTAGATATATAATCTATCTCTCTTTCTATCTATTTATTTGTTTATCTATCTATCTATCTATCTTTTTATTTATTTATTTGTCAATCTAATATATCTATGTTTTTAATCTATCAATCTATATAAATGTATCTATCTATTTATCTATATTTTTGTTTATCTAATTTTCTATTTATATATATATCTATTTGCTATTAGTTTTTTTATTTATATATTTATCTTTCTATCTATCTTTCTTTCTATATGTCAATCTTCTATCAATATATCTATCTATATATTTGTTTAACCATTGATCTTTATTTCTATCTATCTAATTTTCTATCAATCTGTTTATCCTATCAATTTTTATATCTATATATATGTCTGTCTAAATGTTTAACTATCTATTGTCTATCTATCTGTCTATCATTCTTTATGTATATCTTTTTATTTATCTTTCTATTTATATATCTGCCAATCTTTCTATCAATCAATTAATCTATCTATCTATCAATCTAAAAGTATTTTTGTCTATCATTTAATTAGTCTATCTATCTATTTATTTATCTATTAATCCATCTATTTGTCTATCTATCTATCCATCTATCCATCCATCTATCTTTCTATATATCTATCTATTTGTCTATATATCTATCTATCTTTTTCTCCATCTATCTATATTTTTATCTTTTTATCTTTATATCTTTCTATTCATTTATCTATCTATTTATCTATCTATCTATCAATATATCTATTAGTTTATCTATTTTTATATCTATTCATAAATCTATTTATCTATCTATATGTTTATATAATTTTATTTATATCTATTTATTTATCCATGTTTTTATATACTTGTCTTTATGTGTCCTATTATCAATCTATATGTCTATCTATTCCTTTTTCTCTAAATCTATCTTTGTATCTATCTATCTTTCTAGTTATCTTTTTTTCTATCTATCTAATAATCTTTAGTTTTTTGTCTAACTATCTATCTGATTATCTATCTATCTATTTAAATATCTATCTATAAAATCTATCCAATCTATGTAATTATTTGTCGGTCTATCTAGATATATATCACTATCTAGCTATCTAATCTATTTATTTATTTATCTTTCTATCTATTTATTTAACTATCTATCTATATATTAATGTATCTATATTTCTATTCTATCTATATATCTATCTATCTTTCTAACAATCTATCTATTTATGTATTTATCTGTGTATTTATCCCTCTTTCAACCTATCTATATATTTGTCTATTTATTTATTTATCTTTTTATCTATCTATCTTTCTTTATATAAGTCAATCTATTTGTATATTTATCTATCTATTTGTATGTATGTCTATTTAATATTTATCTTTCTATATAGCTATATATTTTTCTATCTATTATTCAATCAATATATCTATTTATCTATCTATCTATATGTTTTTCTATCTGTCTATCAATCTATTTTTCATTCTATATACTTGTTTATCTATCTTTAAATATATTTATCTATTTATCTATCTATCTATCTATCTATTTATCAACCTTTTTGTCTATCTATCTATCAATCTAACAGACTATTTTTCTATCAGTTAGTCTATCTATATCTTTATATATGTATTTATCTATTTGTTAATCAAGATATCATTCTATCCATTGATCTGTCTATCCATCTATCTTTTTATCTATCTATCTATCTTTCTATCTGTCTGTTTATATATCTATCTATTTTTATCTATTTCTCTATCTATCTCTCTATCTTGCAATCTATCTAACTAACTATCTATCAATCTAACTATCATCGATATATCTAATTTTCTATCTATCTTTCTATGTTTCTATATATCTAATATTTATATGTTGATACCTATCTATCAATCAATCTATTAATTTATTTATATATCTATCAATCTATCTACCTATCTTTATTTTTTTCTATCTATCTATCTATCTATCTGTCTATCTATCTTTCTATTTATCTTTTTATGTATTTATTAATCTATATATATGTTTTCCCATCTTTACATCAATATATCTATCTCTTCCAATCTATCTTTATCTATTTGTTTATTTTTCTCTCTATCTATCTTTCTATCAATCAATTAATATATCTATATATCTAATAATCTATCTATCTGTCTATCTAGTCTATCGATTTATTTATTTATCTATCTATCTATATATCAATTTATCTATCTATCAATTTGGCGATCTAATATTTCTCTATTACTATCAATATATCTATCTATCTAATGTTTCTATATAATATATATATATATATATATATATATATATATATATATATATATATATATATATATATATATGTATGTATGTATGTATGTATATATCAATATATTTGTCTATATTTTTATCAATCTATCTATCTATCTATCCATGTATCTATCTACTTGTCTTTATCTATCTTTCTATTTATATGTTTATCAATTTTATTTGTCTATCTATCAATTTGTATATCTACCTATCTATATATCTATCTATATCTCTATCTATCTGCCTAACTATATATCTTTCGATCAAACTCTATCTATATGTCAATCTATCTATCTCTCTATTTTTCTAAATATCACTATGTTTATCTATCTATATGTCAACCTATCTATCTCTCTATTTTTCTAAATATCACTATGTTTATCTATCTATATTAGTCTATCTATATATCTTTCAAAGTATATCAATCTAACAATCTAATCTTTATATTTATTTGTCTATCTATCTTTCTATATATAAGCTTTTTTGGCTATCTAATATTTCTCTCTTTCTATCTATTTATCTAAATATTTATGTTGGCCAATTGCACTTCCACAATGGTGATTTTAAGATACAGAAGACAACAAAAACAACAGAACAACAAACAATATTATCCAATCCATAATCCAACCACGGCAGAATCAAAAAAATGAAAAATATGAACCAAAAATAACGTGATTCGTTAGTCGCTCAGTATGACTAGCTACATCCACCAAAAAATGCATATGCATTACAAATTAAACCAAAAAAACATTTTACAGTATGTGCAGCACAGAGATAGTCGCGATAAATCACGCAGAGAGAGAGAGAGAGAGAAGATGATGACATGTTCCCATGTCTGAAAAATAACAGCCCAAAAATAAAATACAAAACATTTTATAATAAAAACTCTTTCATTTCATCAACCGGAGCCAGACCTCCATTATTGTGCTACTGCTGCATCCCAAGTCTTTTAATATTTTTTTTCTCCGCTTACATGAAAATATTAAAATAAAAATATTTAGTTATACAATTAGATTATCAAAAAACAAATTATATATACAGAAATTTATTTATTTATTTATGTATCTATTTGTCAATCAATTTATCTATATTTTTAATCAATCTATCTATTATTTATTCATCTATCTATTT
>JAREIK010000665.1:195000-203094 GCA_029783825.1 Sapria himalayana | reverse complement strand
AAGGAATAGATAGACATATAGATTGATAATAGGACACATAAAGACAAGTATATAAAAACATGGATAAATAAATAGATATAAATAAAATTATATAAACATATAGATAGATAAATAGATTTATGAATAGATATAAAAATAGATAAACTAATAGATATATTGATAGATAGATAGATAAATAGATAGATAAATGAATAGAAAGATATAAAGATAAAAAGATAAAAATATAGATAGATGGAGAAAAAGATAGATAGATATATAGACAAATAGATAGATATATAGAAAGATAGATGGATGGATAGATGGATATAGAATAGATAGACAAATAGATGGATTAATAGATAAATAAATAGATAGATTAGACTAATTAAATGATAGACAAAATACTTTTAGATTGATAGATAGATAGATTATTGATTGATAGAAGATTGGCAGATATAAAATAGAAAGATAAATAAAAAATATACATAAGAATGATAGACAATAGATAGACAATAGATAGTTAAACATTTAGACAGACATATATATAGATATAAAAATTGATAGATAAACATTGATAAAAATTAGATAGATAGAAATAAAGATCAATGGTTAAACAAATATATAGATAGATATATTGATAGAAGATTGACATATAGAAAGAAAGATAGATAGAAAGATAAATATATAAATAAAAAACTAATAGCAAATAGATATATATTAAATAGAAAATTAGATAAACAAAAATATAGATAAATAGATAGATACATTATATAGATTGATAGATTAAAAACATAGATATATTAGATTGACAAATAAATAAATAAAAAGATAGATAGATAGATAGATAAACAAATAAATAGATAGAAAGAGAGATAGATTATATATCTAGAAAATCATATAGATAGAAAGATAAATAGATAAATAAATAGTTAGATTAGATAGTTAGATTGAAATATCAATAGATAGATAAATAGATAGATAGACAAATAGTCATATAGATAAAGAGATAATTAGACAAATAGAAAGAGTGATAGATTGACATATAGATAGTGTCAGATAAATAGATAGATAGACAAATAGATAAAGATAGATTGACAGGGATACATACATACAGATAGATAGATAGATAGACAGATAAATAAATAAATATAGAGATAGATAAACAGATAGATAAATGATATACATATAGAAAGATAGTCAAAGAAAATAAATAAACATATATATAGACAAATAGATAAAGAGAAGTAGATAGATACAAATATAGACAAATAGATAGATAGATTGATATATTAAAAAATATGTTGATAGAATGATATATATATATATATATATATATATATATATATATTAGATAAATAGAAAGATTAGATAGATAGATAAACAGATAGATCATAGTAATATAGAAAGATTAGATCGACAAATTGATAGATAGATAAATTAATAGATTGATAGATAAATATAAATATTAATAGATAGATTAGACAGACAGACAAACATATAGATAGATATATAAATAGATAGATTGATAGACTGTTAGAATGAAAGAAAGAAAGATAGATAGTCGACAAATAGAAATAGAGACATCTAAACGAATAGAGAGAAAATATTTAAAAAGTCAGAAATAAAGATTGATAGATAAAAAAATAAATAGATAGACAAATAGATATATAGACTAATAGATACATAGGTAGATACATAGAAAGATAGATTGACAGATAGATAGATGGATAGACAGATAGACTGATAGAGAGATAAAAAGATAAATAAATAGATAAATAGATAGATAGATAGATACACAGATAGATAAATAGGTAAAGAAATAGATAAACATTTAAATAGAAAGATAGATATACACAAGTAGATAGTGAAATAATATATAGATATATAGACAAATTTATTATTATTTATCTATCTTTTTGTGATTTAATCATTCTCTATTATTTTTGATCTATCTATTTAAGTTGTCTATCTATCTAATATATATTAGATAAATATAATAATAAGATAGATAGATTGATTTTAATAGAGAAAGATTATATCAACACATTGATAGATAAAAAGATAAATAGACATAAATAAATAAATAAATAAATATATATATATATATTAGACAATTAGATAGATGGATAGATGGATAGATAGACAAATATATAGACTGATAGATAGATAGATAGACATATATACAAATCGATTGTGATAGATTGAAAAGATAAATACATAGATGGATAGATGGAAAATCATAGAGATAGTCAAATAGATAGATAGACTGTTACTTAGATACATAGAAAGAGGATAGGGAGATAGACAAAATATAGATTGGTAAATAGATCAATAGATAAATAACCTATAGACAATAAACAAATTATAGATAAACAAAGATATAGATAGACAGATAGATAAATGATATAAAAATAGATGGATAGACAAATAAATACATAGACGAATAGATAGATAGATAGAAAAAGAGATATACAAATAGATAGATAGAGAAATAGAATATAAATAGACAAAAAGAATAGGCAGACAATTGGCAAATACATAGATACACAAATACATAGATAGATAAATAAATATACACTTTAAAATAAATAGATAGATATACACAAAGATAAATAAAATAGATAGATATAAAGATAGATAGATATAACGATAGATTGATAAATAATAGATATATAGAAAGATTGATATATGATGAAAGTTAGAAAATAAGGAGATTAAAAAATATATAGAATATAAAATAGTTAGATAGTAGATAAATAGATAGATAAATTGAGTATAGGTATATAAAAAGATAGATAGATAAACAAATAAATAGATTGATAAAAAAACAGATAAAATAATAGATTGATAGATAGCTATAATAATAGATAGATAAAGATAAATATATAAATGATAGATTATAAGAGAAACAGATAAATATAGAGAGATGATTGATAATAGATTGATAGAGATAGATTGATAGAGGATATATGCAGATAGAAAGAAAGATAAAATGGATATATACAAAATAGAAAATATATAGATAAACCAATATAGATATATAGATATATAGATAGAAAAAAATGCAGTGCCAAGTTGGGTTTTGCATAGGATCTATGGTCCATGTTTTTTGGTGCATAATTCGACATGCCTTTTTAGGTGTCCAGTCCCAAACGAACTCTACATATTAAAAGTCCCATATTATATTGCACTGTGACATTTTATTCTTTCATCCCTAACATTTTTTTTGTGATTATTTAAATGAGTCCAAACTACATAAGTCCTCCTAGTTTTGTTTTTTTAGAAGTTTGGGTTGAGACGACTGGAGAACCAAAGTTCAGCAGCCTCAGACTCTGTGTAATATTTTCATTTTCTAAATTTAAATAAGTTTTAGTTGTATTTGTCATTTTTTATGATTTTTATTTTTCTTAAATTTTGGTCTAGAGAGAGAAACTATAGAGAGAGTGTTAAAAACCGTAAAAATAAATTACCCGTAAAAGCAGTGAGGTCGGTCACGTGCACGGTGCACCGCAGTCAAGCTCAATGTTCAAAACTCAAGCGAGATTCACGAAAATCCAAGCCGAATGCCAAAATCCCGAAGGCCCGAGAGAGAAGCAAGATTTTTGAGAGAGAAATAGAAAGATTGAGAGAATTTTATGTTTTGAAAAACATAAATGATAAAGGGAGGGTAGTAGAATTTATAGATTAAAATATTAATTTTTTATAAAAAAGATATTTTTTTTATTTTTTTGAATTTTTTATTAATTATTTAGGGGACAAAATCATGAGGAACCATTGGATTCTGCCCCCTAGCCGTTTGAGGCGAATCCAACAGCTGAAAATATATATTTTTAGTATTTTTTATTTTTTTTTCCCATTGGGGAATAGGATAGGGCATCTAGTCTGGGTCGGTTCGGGGCAAAGGGCCTCGTGGAAGTGGGACCGAGGGTCGGGTCCAATTAGACGCGACCTGTGGTCTTTTTGTGGGAGGGGCTGGGAGTGGGTCTCTCGCGGGGCAGATGTGCCCTGTAGGCAGTAAGCTCGACCGCTCAAGTGAAACCGGCACGGGTGAACCGTGCCGGTTGTGCCGTGCAAACCCCGAACAGTGTCGGGACAGGCCAGCATGGCACGACGCGTGGCTAACCCGAGCACGACACGGGCCCGGGCACGGTTTTTTACCATGTCGGGCCGGCCCAGGCACGGCCGAACCTTGTCGTGCCTCGTGCCGGGACGAGCCGCCCCGGCCTGGTTGATACCTCTAACAGCTTTCTTGGCAATCAAAAAAAATCTAAAAAAATTATTCTTGCCTTCCATATTTGCATTCAATCCTTGCATTCATTCCTTAATCTGCCAGAAGAGAAATAATTCCAAAAAAAGGTATTGCCTTCTCTTTTATTTTATATTTTGATTTTATAATTAATGTAGATAATTTTCTAATTTTTTAAATTATTTATAATTTTAATTTTTAATAGATTCAATTGAATGTTTTATAAATTACTTATTATATAAATTGATTAGAATATTTTTTTTGTAGACGAATTTGCAATATCATGGTTCATTAATTGATTTGTTAATGAACTAGACTTATTTATATGATGATATATTCAGAGCAATCCAACTGATTTGATACCAATACAAAATGAAGTCGTCCCAATTGTGAGAAAGAGTCAAAGGACAAAGAATTTCTCTGTAGAAGAAGATAAATTAATTATGTCAGCATGGTTTAATACGAGCAAAGATTCAATTATCAGGAATCAACAACAAAAGTGGTACATTCTGGCAAAGAATATCACAATACTTAGAAATTAATGGAGGTAATAATGAAAGGTGTTCCCAACCTTCTATTAAAAGTCGTTGGAGTGATATAAATGCAAAATGTAGTAAATTTGTCGGTTTTTATTGTTAAATAGAAAAACTATGACAAAGTGGACATACCGAGCAAATAATGTAAGATTTATATTTTAAATTTAGATACTAACAAGATTTGATTTCTTAATAATTTATTGAATTATTTCAAATGGTTTTAGGTTGATGAAGTGAAAGAAATGTTTGCTAAGATAATTGGAAAACCATTTCAATACGAGCATTATTGGAATATATTGAAAATGGAGCAGAAATGGAATGATAATTTGACTAGCAATAAGAGAGTAAAAACTCATTCAACTAGTAGTCCTGCTGAATCAACTCATGTTGAATCTAGCTATTCAACTCCATATTTAGGGGACAATATTGAACCATCGTTCTCTCCCAACCTCAAAAGGCCATTGGGCAAAAAAGTTTCGAAGAAAAAACTTAAAAGTAAAGATAAACAAATTGATGATGAAGGTCACTAGATTATCATCACTGGAATGAAAGAATGGAAATAGAACGACAAAAAATTGAGCGACATGAAAAGATTTATGCGCAACAAGTGACAGCACTAGAGCAACATCGCAAATAGTTAGAAATTGAAGAAAAAAACGTGCAAGAAATTCAAATACCAAATGAGATAAAATTATGGAAACCTATACTACTAGCATGGACCAAATTTCTGCAACATATTGGAATAATTTGAAGATAAAGTTATAAAAAAACGTGGTTATTTTTAGTCGTTATTTATTAAGTTTTAAATTGAAATTTAAAAGATTAATATAAAAAAATATATTAAAGTATTAAATTTTCATCTCATTATGGCACCTACCATTGGAGCAAAAAAAATTTTTTGAGGTGCCAAAATACTATTCAAGGTGCCAGAATGATATTTGACACCCCATATTTGGCAACTCCCATTGGAGTTGCTCTCAAGTCATTGAATCGCATTTTTAATAGAGGATTTCTTCCAGTGCTTCCTCATCACCGTTATTTGACGAAAGGAGAGAAACCCAACTCGGGATTGACCCAATGTGCATCCTGGATGATCATCTTACTGCTCAACTCCAAGACATTCAGGCTTTATTAGCAGAAAACCAGTGGTTAGCTACTACCCATGTGGCACTTACGCAGGAAATTGAGGTGGCAGAGCTTGCATTGCAAGTAATGACATAGGTTTCTGATTCTTTGCACCTTGATAAGGATGCACAGGAAAGAGAATTGCAGGAGAAGTATGCAACGCTGGAGGACTGTTCTCAATGGGATAGAAGCTACCCGTGGTGAACTCAAGCGTGTTTGTGCAGATATTATTGAACTTAATGATGAAAAATAGGATCTTAGTGGGAGAATGCAAAGGAAGACATAGAATTTACTCAGGTATAGTTTGGATTTACAACAAATTCCTATTATGAAGATGGAGATTTAGAGCATGAAGCAAGAGGTTGCATCATGCACGGTGAGTGATCCATGTTGAGTTTATTTGATATGGTTTTGTCTGAGCCCATGATTTTTTTGATGTGGATTTGCATATGTATATATTTGATGTAGTGCTGCAATTGAATATGAAAAGAAAATATATGCAGACAATTATGAGCTTGGACAAGTTATGGAGAAGAAATTGGTTGCAATGGCACGGGAGTTGGAAAAGCTTCGTGCAGAAGCTACCAATGTAGAGATGAGAGTTAGCACAAAAGCTGCTAATCAAGATACGAGAATGAGAAATTCTGCTGCTACTAGAAATACAGGTGCATTTTTCATCCATTTAAATTCATAAAGTATATTGTGGCCTTAATATATTCAACCTTGTTTTATTGGTATTCTACATTTTGCCTTATTCACAAGTTGCACCTATTTATTGTAGCCATTGTTTTCATGTAAGTTTTTCTACATTGAAATTTGCAATTAATGTTTTGCAGCATTCAATCCAAAACATGGATCCTACCAATTTTATGAACTAAAACTGCTTAGATGTAGACAGACAACATAGATTCACCTATTTATTATAACAATGGTAGCCATTATTGACCAGTGATGTGAGATATTCAATCTAAAATGTGAATCTTCTTTTGATTTGTAAACTAAAATGGACTTAGGTATTACGTCGGCGCCCACAAATTTCTACGTAATGCTTAATTCATTTGTTATCTAAATTTAACTAATGTTTTGTTTGTGTTTTGGTATTTTATTGTTAATGACACTTAATGTACTTATGTTAGCTATTGATATCATGGAATCTTGTCTATACTCTATATAATTATCAATGATGTGAAAAATTCAATCTAAAACATGGATTCTTGTCAATTTTCAAACAACAATAGGTTTTGGATACCACTTAGGCATACACATATTGCTACACAAAATATAATTCAGTTCTTGATGATGCCATTAATTTATTTTTATGCATTACAAACTTGGTAACATTGACATTGGTTAAGCTGTTACGGATTTGAGATAAATTTATAGTTTGAAAGTTTAACCTTCTAAAGGAATAGGCAGGTTGAGTTCTTCTAATCCTCACTAAATTATATATTTTTGTGTGATCCAATAGCACAAATAATACATCCACTCCATGGATACAATTATTGAACTATATAGATTCTCACAGTTATATGCTATAAAAATACATGTGAATTAGAAAATCTAAATTTTTTAAAAAATTGGGTATTCCCTTGCTTTTCTATCAATGAAAATTGTTAATGATTAACAAGAATTATCATTAGGAGTATCCACAAGTCTCATAAGCTCATTTCTATTAAGAAAGATAATTATAACATGAATATATAAATTCAACACTTGCATTTAAGTTCGATCAGCTTTCTTAAAAGGAACATAAATAATTTGGAATGTGCTTAAGTTTTTCATAATTATATTAATAAATTGGTTTTGCATTCTAATGTAACATGTCACAATAATGTTATATATAAATATTTGTTCATATATATTAATGTTTATAAATATCTATACAACATTTATATAAAACTATTCATTTATATAATTTTTTATATAACAATTATACAACATATAAAATGTTTATACTTTTGTGTAAACATTTATATAATATATTAATTTTTATATAAATATATAATATTTATAATGTTTATATAAATGTGATATATATACAATATAATATTATTAAAAGTGTTACATATATATAATTATATATGTGCAACATTTATACAAATTTTTTAAACACAAATATTATATCTAACCACTTGTATAATTATATAATCATATGCCAATATATATAAATAAGTATATATAACTATATTTATAATCGTGTAAACTATT
>JAREIK010000665.1:175000-192500 GCA_029783825.1 Sapria himalayana | reverse complement strand
AATCTTTATTGTGCTTAAAATTACTTTATCTATTCATGTAGATTCTACAAATGCATTGCCTCAATATTCACGATATTTTTTTATATATTCATCTGTAAGTAATTTTATTTAATTATTAGTATATTTTGAAGTAATTGAATGTTTAATTCAAAATAATGATTGAGCATTATTCTTTGCAAATAAAATATGACAAAATGAGTTTAGATCGTTAGTGGATGTACAAAAGGTTTATGAATAAAATTTTGAATACAGATTTTTTGAGTGGGCTTGAAACTTTCATCAATTTTACATGTAGTCAATCGAGATGGATGAATGGAGAAAAAATTAAGTACCCATATAATCATCGCAAGTGTCAAAATATCTCTTTTCATGATGCAAACACTGTTAGATATTATTTAGCTAAATATGACTTTATACCAAATTATTTTGTTTACATTTATCATGGGAAAAGTATAATGGCTATGAACATTGACCAAAATGAGGGTACTGAATCATTTGCTTGTGGTGAAGAAGCATCAAACACATACCATAGAATAGTCATAGAAGTTGTTGGTGTTGACTTCAATATGCATGGGTCTCATCGAGCTTCTATTATCTTTATTATTCCTGAAACATTTTATTTTTGTATTCTCTTTCTCTCTAAACATCATTGCTGGATATCTTTTAGATATTTGTTGAAGTTGTATGACGATCAACTCAGATTTGTGTTTGTTCATGTCTATAATTATTATTTTTATATATCTGTGAATATGTTTGTGTGCATCCGAATATTTTGGGTAGAGTTTTAGCCTATAATATGTATGTAAAAGGCTTGGCTGGTCCTCCTGGTGCTGGGAACAACACCTTAGCTTCTGAAACTGTGAGATGGACGAAAAAACTTTGGTCCCACGCAAATACAGGCTTGTTCTTGACACTCTTATTTCGTGCAGATCTACATCATAATGTGCATTGCATTTTTTTTTCTTATTTTTTTCTCTTTATTTTTTCCAGGTTTTCTTGTAGTATGTACTATAGTATATATGTACATATATAATCAATTTATATGTACATATATACTCAATTTATATGTACATATATACTAAGTATATATGTACATATAAAACAGCATTATATATGTACATATATACTAAGTATATATATACATATAATACTATAGTATACATGTAGATATACTACAGTAATATATGTAATGAGTGAAATGCTAGTATATATGTATATATATACTACAGTATTATATATTTATCAAAATATAACTTTATTTATTTATTTATTTTGATTTGATTGACTGGTTTAAATTTCGTACATATGTGTTACCGCATTGTTCCCCATACGAAGCTTGTATAAGTGAAAGGATTTTTCACTAGACATGATGCACTGTGACTTGGACAGCTTTGTCCCAGCAGAAAGATGGTGATAGGAGGAGTAAGGGAAAGAAAGTAATGTATATGGCGGATAGATTATGCATTGTCGGTAGATATATTAATGAATAAGATGCAATAAAATTTTGTTTTGTTTTTGTTTGAATTATGTAAAATATTGAATCAGAATAATTTATTAAATTATTTTATTTTTTGTTAATTATAAATTATCATTTATAGTTTTTGTTTTTATTCAATTTAATATACAAATATTAAATTATTTAATTAAATTTTTTGAAAAAAAAAAATCTGAAAATAGTTTGGGAATGAAAATAGCTAGGGAAATTTTCCCTTGCTAATTTAGTTGGAAATTTTTGCCCTTACTAATTTAGCTAGGAAAATTATTATTTTAGCTAGAGATTTTTCCGTTGCTAAAATTTTTTTGCTCGGCATTATTTCCCTCGCTAAGTTTTAGTGAGGAGCACTTTAGATTGAGAACGCTTCCGTCGTTATATCTGTTTAGTGATGGAAATTCATATTAGTTTGCTAATTTAGCTAGAAAAATTATTATTTTAGCTAGGGATATTTCCGACATTATAATTTTTTAGCTAGGGACTTTTTCCCTCACTAATTTTAACACAAGCACTTTAGATTGGGAAAGCTTCCATTGTTAATTCGTTGCTATATCCCATTTAGTGATGGAAACCCACCATTTAGCTAGGGAATTATCCCTAGCTATCTATGATTTTTCTTATAGTGATAGATAGTCAGATAGATAGATAGATACATAAATAGATATGAAGGTATATAGATATAAAGATAGTCAGATATTTTTTTTAGATAGATAAATAGAAAGAGAGATAGATATATAGATAGGTAGAAAGATAGGTAGATAGATGAATACATAGATAGATAGATAGATATATAAATAGAAAAATAGATTAGATATATAGATAGATAGATAGATATATAGATAAATAGATAAATAGATAGATATATAAATAAATAGATAGATAGGTATATTAAATAGATGATAAATTAGATAGATCAGTAGAGACATATATAGATAGTTAGTTAGATAGATTAAAGATAGATTAGATAGATAGATATATATATATATATATATATATAAGTGTTTTTGTGTGTAGATAAATATATAGATATTAGATATATAGATTGATACATAGATAGAGAGATTAAATGTCTGATTGATAGATTAGATTATTAAATGGTTAGATAAATAAAAAGATAGATAGTAGATATATAGATAATATTGATGAATAGAAAGATAAATAGAAATATTGATTATAAAGATAAATAGATAAATACATAGATAGATACATAGATATGTAGTTAGATATACAGATAGATAGATAAATAGATAGATAGATAGTTACATAGATAATTAGTTAGATAAAAAGATACATAAATAGAAAAAAAATAGATAGGTAGATAGATATAGTGATGCATATATGATAAATAAATAAATTTATAGATAGATATAGTGATACATATATAGATAAATAGATAGATAAATAGTTATATATATATATATATATATTTTTATTTATTTATTTATATTTATATATTTATATATATAAATAAATTGATTAGATAGATAGATAGATAAATAGATATGTAGGTAGATAGGTAGTTAGACACATAGATAGAGATAGATAGATAGATTAGACAGACAGATAGTTAGATAGATACATATATAGATAGATTGAGAGCTTGAGAGACAAATATACAGATACAAAGATAGACAGATAGATAAATTTATATACATATAGATAGATACATAGTTACATTAATAGAATGATAGATAGATACGCAAATAGATATTTAGATAAATTATAGATAGATAAATAGATAGATAAATAGATAGTTAAATTGATGCTTACATAGATACATAGATAGATATATTCATAGAAAGATAGATAAATAATGGATAAATAGATTGGTTGATTAGATTGATAGAAAGGTTAGATATATATATAAAATTAGGATTATAGTTAGTTATATAATTAGATATTAGATAGATAAATCAAAAGATAAATAAATAGATAGATATTTGATACATAGCTAAATAGATTGATTAATAGATTAGATAGATGGATAGATAGAAATATAGATATATAGATTGATAGATAGATGGATGGATAATATGATAGATTGATAGATTAGTTATATCAATGGATAAAAAGATAAATAGAAATATATATTAGATAGATAGATACATAGATAGATAGATATATAGATGGACAGATATAAAGATAGATAGATAGATAGACATAAAGATTGATAGATAGTCATATAGATAATTAGATACACACACACACACACACACACAAACACACACACACACACACACACACATATATATATATATATATATACATAATTAGATAGATACATAGATTGATGGATAAATAGATAGATTGAGAGATTAGATAGATAGATAGATTAAATGAAAGATAGATAGAGAAATAAATAGATAGTTAGATAGATAGATACATAGATTAGATTCATAAATAAAAAGATAATCACATATATAGGTACTTAATATATAGATAGATTGATTGATATATTATATAGATAAATAGATAGATAAATAATATATATATATATATATATATATATATATATATTAATTTTTTTATTTATTAATATTGTTAGTTTGTTAGATTGATGGATATATAGATAGACAGTTAGATAGAAACTTAGATATATTTGATACATAGATAGATAATTAGATAGATAGTCAAAAAGATAGTTAGATTGATATATAGATTAGATATATATATATATATATATATATATATATAATGATAGATAGATAAAATATATAGATATAGTTTGATATATAGACTGATAGAAACTTAGATAGATAGATAAATAAATAGATAGTTTGAAAGATAAATAGAGAGATAAAGAGAAAGATAAATACATTAATGGATATATAAATAGACAACTTGATAGATATATAGATAGATAGATATATAGATAGATAAATAAATAGATAGATAGCTACATAGATAGATACATAGACAAATAAATACATAGATAGTTGATAATTTGAAAGATAGATCGATAGATATAAATATAAAGATATTAGATAGATTGAAAGATATAGATAAATAGATAGGATGAAAGATTTATAGTTGGAAACATAGATAGTGAGATAAATAGATAGATATATAGATAGCTAAATAGAAAGATAGATAGGCAATAGATAGATAGATAGATAGATATATATATATATATATATATATATATATATATATATACATAAAGAGATATAGAGACAAATATATAAATACTTAAATAGATAGATAATCAAATAGATAGATAAAGACATAAATAGCTATATACATAGATATATACATATACACTTAGATATATAAATAGTTAAAGATATAATTTGATAGCTTGATAATTATATTTGATATTGGATAGATATATAAACAAATAATTAGATAGATAGATTATTATAGAAATAGTTAGATTGAAAGATAAATATATATAAAGATAAAAATAGATAGATAGATAGCTACATAGATATATAGATGGCTAGGTAGATAGTTGGATAGATAAATAGATAGATAGATAAATAGATAGATAGAAAAATAGAAAGAAAGAAAGATAGCTAGATAAATATATAAAGAGATCAGATATATCAATAGATAGAATGATAGATAGATGAATTAGAGTATAGATAGATCGATAGATAGATAGATACATAAATAAGATGAAAGATATATAGATATATAGATAAATAGATAGTTATATATATATATATATATATATATATGTAACTAGATAGATTTATAAATAGTTAGTTAAATAGATATATAGATTCATTAATGCATACATTAGGTATATTAGCTAGATTGGAGAAATATATTAGATAGATAGATATAAAAAAGATTAAGAGATGAAAAGATAGATAAATAGATAGCCATGTAGATAGATAGAAAGATGAATAGATAGATAAATTGATTAGATAGATTGAAAGATAAGATACATATATACATTGATAGTAAGATAAATAGATACTTAGATAGATAAAGAAATTGTTAAAAAGATTAGATAGATAGATAGATATCTAATTATAAATAATGTTAAATAAATAAATAGAGAGAGAGAGAGAGACAAATTGATAGATAGATACATACATAGATACATATATAGGTAGATAGATTGAAATATTGATAAATAGTTAGTTAAATAAAAAGATAGATACACACACACACACACAGAGATACACATATAAATATATTTAGAAAGATACATAGATAGATATATAGATAGATTTATTTTATTTATAGATAGATATAAAGAAGGGTAGATAGATATAAAGATATATATGTAGATAGATAAGTAGATAGATTGATAGATAGATTTGATAGATTAAATAGATAAATAAATACATACATAGAGAGATAGAAAGACAAATATATAAATACACATTGAAAGATAGACATGTTGATATATTTATAAATATATAAATAGATAATGACATAAATAGATAGGTACAAATATAGATAGAGATTTAATATGATAGATAAAAAATATATATGATAAATAGATAGATATATAAATAAATAAATAGATACCAAAGTATAAGAGTAGTTAGAGATATATATAGATAGCAAGATCGATATATATATATATATATGTATGTATATGTATGTATATATATAGTTAGATAGATAGATTAGATAGATAAAATGATACATACAAGCATAGATAGACACATAGATTATTAAAAAGATGCATTGTTAGATAGAGAAATAGTTAGATATATTAATTATAAAGATAGAAATATTGATAGATAAATTGTTTGATAGTAGATTGATTGATTGATTGAAAAACTAATAGATTGAAAAATTAGATAGATAGATAGATAAATTGATAGATATATAAAGTCAGTATCTTTGACCTGATTCTTGATCATGATCCATTAAATGGATAGATAGATAAATTGATAGTTAGATAGATAAATATATAGATAGATAGATTGATTGTTAGATTGATAATAGATAGAAAAATATATAATTAGATTGAAAGATAGACAGACAAAAGGATGACTAGATAGATTAGTTAGATAGATCAGTATATAAAGAGAAAGATAGATATATAGAAAATAGATAGATAAATAGATAAATAGATTCATAGATAAATAGATTCATAGATATTCATATAGATAGATAGATAGATAAAAAGGTAGATAAAGAGATAGAAAGATAGACTGCTAGATAGATGGATACATAGATAGATAGATATATATATATATATACACACACAAATAGCTTGATAGATAGATAGATGAATAAATAGAAACTTAGTTAGCGAGATAGATAGATAGATTATAGGTAGGTATATAAATCGATAGATAGAACTATAAATAGATAAATAGATTAGATAGATAGATAAATAGAATAGATAGATAGATATATATAGAGTAAAATAGATATATTATTGATAGATTATCTAGACCAATAGATAGATAAATTGATATATACATAGATAATTAGATAGATAGATAGAAAGATATATAGATAGATAGATATATTAAAATATTGATTAGATAGATAGATAGAGTAATACAATGATAGATAGATATATAAATAAATAGAAAGATAGATAGATCGATAGATTAGATATATTAGATAAAAATATAGATATATAGATAGATAGATAGATAGAATAGGTAGATAGAAAGATAGATACATATATAGGTAGATATATAAATTATTAGCTAGATAGATTATTAAATAGATAGACAAATAGATAGTTAGTTAGTTAGATATATATATCGATCTATAGATAATTTGATAGATAGAGAGAAAGATTGATAGACAGTTAGATTAACAAATATATTGATTTATTGATACATAGATAGATAAATAGATAGATAGATAGAAATATAGTAAGATAGATAGATATATTTAAAAATGGATAGATAGATAGCTAAATAGACATGAAAATAGATACATAAATAGTAAAATAGAAAAATATATAAAAAAATGATTAATAGAAAGCTACTTATATAGATATAGATATATATATATATATATATATATATATATATATATATATATATATATATATAAATAGATACATAGATAGATAGGATAGATAAAAAGATAGATAGATCATTTGATAAATAAATTAATTATTTGTTTCATAGATAGAAAGATTGTAAGATATACACATAGATAGTTAGATAAAGATAAAGATAGACAAATAGATAAATAGATAAACAGATAGATAGATATTCATAGATAGATAGATATTCATAGATAGATAGATAATTGCATAGATAGATTGTAATAAAAATAGATAGTTTGATAGATAGATTGATAGACAAATAGATCTATATATAGATAGATTGTTAGCCAAAATAGATCTATATATAGATAGATAATAGATAGATACATACATACATATATACATACATATACATACATATACATACATATATATATATATATATATATGTAAATAGATAGGTAGATTAGATAGATAGATAAAAAGATAAATATATAGATAGAATGATGGAAGATAGAAAGAGAGTATCATTAATAGATATATAAAGATATATGACGAGAAAGATTGAGAGACGGACAAATAGAGTGATAGTCAAATAGATTAATGAATAGAGTGATAGATAATTACATAGATAGTTAAATAGATAGATAGAATAATAAAGAGACATATAGATAGAAAGTAGATAGAGTGATATAATTTAATATATATATATATATATATAACTAGACTATAAAGTAATATAGTTAGATCATTAGATAAATATATAAATTATTTATATGATAGATTGATAGATAGGTAAATATATTAGATAGATGGATATATATATATATAGATAGTTAGAAAGATAGATAGATAAATATATAGATAGATTGATAGAATGAAAGATAAATAGATAGTTTGATATATAGAAAGTTTAAGACATTAGATAGATAGATAGATAGATAGAAAAAAAAAGAAAGAAAGAAAGATAGAAGATTAATATTTAGATAGATAGATAGTTAGATAGGGAAATAAATAAATTGATAAATAGATAGATTAACATATAGATCAATTGATAATTAGATAGATTTGATAGATAGATAAAAAGATATATAAATATATATATTTAGATAAATAGATAGATAGATTGATAGATTTTTTGATAGATAGATAAATTGATTGCTAGATAGTTAGATATAGATAGAATGATATATATAGACTTATGATAGATAAAAAGTTAGTATGATTAATAAATAGATAGATATATAGAAAGATAGATAAATAGACACATAAACAAATAGTGTGATAGGCAGATAGATAGATGGATTGAGTAATAGATAGATTTATTGATAGACAAATAGATAAATAATTAAATAGATAAATGATTAGAAATATATATAGATATATATATATATATATATTAAAATATATGAAGATAGATAGATAGATAAATAAAAAGACAAGAAAGATAGATAAATCATTTGACAGAATGATAGATTTATAGATTGATAAACAGATAGATTAGATTGATATATATATTAGATAGATGGATAGATAAAAAGTTAGATAAATAGTTATATAGATAAATAGATATTATAGATATATAAATATATATATTTAGATAAATAAATAGAAGATATTTAAATAGATTGATTGATAGATTTTTTGATAGATAGATAAATAGATATTATGATAGATAGATAGACTAAAATGATAGAAAGAAAGAAAGTAAGGTTAATAATTAGATTGATAGATATATGGAAAGATATATAGATAAAGTTATAGATAAATAAAAAGAGTGATAGATAGACGATAGATGGATTGAGTGATGGATAGATAGATAGATTGATTGACAAATAGATTGATGATAAGAAACATATATAGATAGATAGATAGATAAAAAGATATAGATTTAAATATCGATAGATAGATATGTAGATAAAGAGACTAGAAAGATTGATAGATCATTTGATAGAATGATAAATTTATAGATAGATAGATAGATTTGATTTATATATAGATTAGAAAGATGTACAAATATATTGAAAAATAGTAAGATAAATAGATAGATAAATGAATAGTTTGATAGATAGATAGCTAAAGACATTAGTTAGATAAATATAAGATAGATAGTAAGATAAATAGATATAAAGGTATATATAGATTAATAAATAATCAGATAGGTAGAAAGATAAATTGATAGATATATAGGCAGATATATTACAAAAATAGATAGATTAGATAGAGAGAAAGATAGAGTGATATATATATATACATAGTTACATATATAGATAGATACTTAGATTGATCAGTAGATTTATTAATAAAAAGATAGATAAATAGATAGGTAACTAGAAAGATAGATTAGATAGTATAGATAGGTAGATAAATTGATATATATATATATATATATATATAGTTAGATTTATAAATAGTAAATATATAGATAGAGAGATTAATAGATTAATAGATAGTTAGATAGATAGATAGACAAATATGTAGATAGATGGGTGTATATATAGATACAAAGATAATTTGATAAATAGATAGTTAGATATATAGATAGATAGTTTAGAGAAATAGATAGATAGATAGATATAAAGAAAGAGAGAGAGAGAGAGAAATACACACACACACACACACACACACACACATTCAAAAGATAGAAAGATTAGATAAATAGATATATAGATAGATAGTTAGATTAATTGGTAGATATATATATACACAGAAAGATAAATAGATAGATAGATAAATAGTTAAGATAATTAGATAGATTTATAGATAAATAGATTGATAAGTAGATAGATAGATAGATAAGAAAATACATAGATAAAAAGATAGATAGATAGTTTAATATATAGATAGACATATACATAAATAGATAATTAAATAGTTAGATAAATAAATAAATAAATAAATATATATATATTGATAAATAATATTTTTATATAAAAATATTATATAGATAAATAGATAGATAGATAGATTATTAGTTAGATAGCTAGATATCAAGATTGATATATATATATATATCGATCATTCAATAGATAGATAGTAGAATGAAAGAAAGATAGATAGATAGATACAGAGATAGATAGATAGATAGATAGATATATTAGATTGAAAGATAGATAGATATATTGATACATAGATAGATATATAGATAAATTTTTATATCAAATAGATTTATAGATAAATTGAAAGATAGTTAGGTGTGTGTGTGTGTGTGTGTGTGTGTGTGTGTGTGTTGGTAGATAGATTGAAAGATACATAAATAGATATATATAGAGGTGTCAATCGGGTTGGGTCGGCCTGGTCCGGCATGAGGCATGACATGATTCGGTCGTGCCTGCGCTTGCCCTACATGGGAATTACTCGTCCTTGAGCTCGGGCTGTGCCTTACCGAGGCCAACCGGGCCTCGTGCCGTGCCTGGCCCGGCAAGGTACCGTGGCCCGTTAGTACGGTACCTTGGCACGTGCTGATAAACTAATTTTTAAAAAAAATTAGGATATCATGTGGGGTGGCGGCACGACAGCCCACGCAGATAGATAAACAGTAAAGTAAGTACATATAATTTTTATAATTATCCTCAGTACAAAAGAAATACAACTTATACAAGGTAGAAAATGAATAATTCTCATAAGTAGATGTATTAATTCCCATTGATTCCTTATTTACAAATATTACTTGCATCTAAAGTTGCTACTAATGATATGAGTTAACACAAAGAGCATAATATTAAATATGACATGTGAAATTGCTCATATTTTTCTTCTTAGAAATATTTTAATGATTGTCATCCATTTTTAAAGATGAAAGTTGAAATATTAAATTAGGATTATGCATAGATAGATTTTAAGCATTTGCAAAAATAGGACAATAATACTCTTAATGGTCGGTTATTGTTACACCTTATAATTTATATCCTTGGATGTGCTTGAAAGATGAATACATTTTTTTGTGTGTAATCATGCCCACTCCAAAATATCCTAAAGAAAGTTGGATGTTTTCTTTCAATCCCTAATTATGGAGCTCAAAAATTTATGGTAGGATGTTGTCGAAACCATATGATACATCTAGAAAGCAGAACTTTCAAATGTGAGTAGAACTTATGTGGAGAATATGTGGTATTCCTACATATTTAATGTTGTTGAGATGGAATAGTATAGAAAAATTAGCTTTTCCTTATTTCATGGAGGACCTATATGCATTTTCTTTGAGCAAAGAAGGAAACATTTCTTGGTTTGATACCCACTATATGTTCTTAGATGTGGAATATCCATTTTGTATGAAATTTGATGCATTTTGGAAAGGCCATATAATTGCTAAAGGTTCACCTCCTTTGAGGTTAGGTGCCAAAATATTCAATGAAATTGAAAGATATGGGTTAAAAAAATATTATAGATGTTGATGTAGATTGTATTAATGTGCAAATTTTGAAGAATTATCACCATGGTTAGAAGAAATGAAAAATCTATTGGGATTTGTATTATTAGAAAATGAACCTAATTAGGTACCACTTAGATGTGATAGACAATGAGACAAATTTTTTTGATAATATTTTTAATACTATCATAAATTTGGAAGGAAAAAATAAATGACAATGTGAAATTAAGAGAGGTTTTAAAGAGTTCTCTCCATGTCAAAATTATATCAATGAATACATTCGCTAATTCTTGTAATAGTCTTGACAAGCATGTAAAGGAAGCTTAGTGCAAATGGCTGATAAAGCTTAGGTTCATTGATAGATATGCATCTAATATGGGAAGATGTATTGATATGAAAAAGCATAAGTTATTTTGGATGAAAAATCTTGACTGCCATGTATTCATGTAAAGGCTAATATCAATAGCATTCCATTAATTACTTCTAGAAAATATTTGGAAAGCATTTACTAAAATAAATATTTTTTAAGAATCTCACTTGTAATGTCATAACAAAGAAAGAAATGGAGTAATTATAAAATAACATCCCCATAATTACAAAAAGACTTAAGTATATTTTTCTTCCTAGCTTCTTCGACTCCATGGAATATCTTCCAGCCCACTTGTCTTATGAATCCCTTATTACATGCCCTCTGCAATATAGATGGATATATCTATTTGAGAGGCTATATAATTTTGATTTGTTAATATAAAAATTTAAATGTATTTGATTAATATTTTTTCTTCTAATGAAGTTGTATTACAAATATCATAGAAAATCGAAAAATATATTCAAAATAAAGCCAAAGTAGAATGATCAATTTCAATGTTTACTTGTTGAAGATGATTCAATAACGATTATGGTATGGGGGATAGATCAGAAAAATATGATATACTTTCCATTTTTACACATGCAGGTCAATCATATGGTAGAGCAAAATCAAGATATTTTTTAGATGACTAGGAGTATTATGCTGCACATGTATACATCTTGTTGAACTACAAAAAAATTATACCTTATATTGAGTAAAGATTTAGATTCTCATTTCTTTGCCATGGTATGTGATATGCCTTTTTTATTAATTCAAAATATCTTCAATGTTGTTTTTAAGAAATTTTTGCTAAGAAATTAAGGTAAAGAGAACTGTATATTAATGATACTTTTATTGATGCAAAGCTCGAAAAAGATTTCTCAATTTGGTTTGAAAAACTTGTCAGTATATAACTTATCATTCTTGCTTATAAAAATTAATGTGCAACATTATATAAATTTGATTTTATCTTTTATCATTTTGTAGGTACAGTTTTTATCATCAAATATATGTAAAAGACAAAAAAATGATATTTCAAAATAGTCATTATAATATTTATAGACATATCTCATACATTATGTAAATGGATACAAATTTTACACTTTGAAATATAGTCAAATAGAGCTACAATAAATAATGGTGTATGCATCCAAGGCTCTAACTCTACTATATCTACTATTAATTTTCATGATCGACTAATTGAAATTCTATACTTGAAGTATCCTACTTTACCAAATAAGAAAAATTCTATTTATGTGAATTATTTGATCCTATTCCAAATTTAGGTATTAGAATTAACATCAATAGAATCTTATGGATGTATATCATAAGAAATATAATCATAAGTACGAGCTATTTATTTTTGTTGTGCAAGCCAAATAAGTGTGTTACACCACTTATCCAACAACAACAAAAATTCCTTGTGACAGGTGAACAATATATAAAATAAAACCTAGATAAGCTATGGAACTTGTTGAAACAAATTTTATTTTTACTCCATCATGAGTACTTGTATTTCTAGAGAATAATGTCGAATTTGATCTAATTATTTTTGGGGCAGATGATGGGCTTCAAACATTGTTTAATGAAGATGAAAATTATTTGGACATTGATGATGACCATGTTGAAGAAGATAATAGGGAAGAATTAATTATAGAATAAGATAATAATGAATATGTAGATGGAGATAATTCATTAGAAATTTCTGATGATGTCAGAGGTTTATTAACTTTTAAGTTAATTTGTCTTGCTTATTTTGTAATTGTTAAAATTTAGATGTTAAATAAATTATTTTTTGCTTTTTGTGAATTTAAATCTATTTATCAATATGTTTTATTATTATTATATTTCATGACATATTTTTATTGTCTTTGTATTTTTTTATTTATATACTTGATATAGGTATTAGAGGTAATCATACAAATTGCTGAGGATCTCAATATGTAGGGAGAGGTAGAGGAAGTCAACTAATAGTTTATGAAAAAAGAAATCTACATTTATTTAGTGACGAAAACACATCAAATATCTCTCTACATTCTCTTAAACATATAGAGGATATGTTGGCATCACCTCATCATGACTCACATGGATTGACTATAACTAATATTTCATATTCACCTCATTTTGCATTCAAATACATTATTAGCTTCATCTCATCTATCTTAGGAGGTCCTTACATTGGTACTACAGCATCGACAATAGTTAGAAATTCATAATTTATAGTTTGCATGCCATGTTATGAGATAATTTTTATTTGGCCAATATTGACATTAAAAAGTATGTTGCTTTTTGAATTTTACTACATGCATGCATTATAATGTTACATTTTTTTATTTCTAAAAAATTTAATCAACAAACTATAAATGAAAATATAAGTAAATTATTAAGATTCAAATATGTTAATTTTAATTAATAATAAACAATAATTTTGCTACTTTTCGAACATTATCATTTAAAATTCTAATAATATTTTTTTGAGAAGATTTGGATAAGAAATAAAAATTAATTAATATTAATTTAGTAGCAGAAAAATGAGTGTATTTTGTTTATATGTATATGTATGTGATGATGTTACATTACCCACAAGTTTATTCATCCTACTTCTCATACTATCTTACTGATGTTAAATTACTTAAGAAGAAACTAGTTGTGGAGGGTATAAAGTGAAGCAAATTATCACAGATATGAAAGAATTTTATTGGGAAGAATTTAATGTAGAATGTTCATGCTTTACTTATTTTTCAATTTTGTTTTATTTGACATATTCTTTAAATTAATGTATCATAGTGTATTCTTGTTTTATTTGGTTTTTGTAGAAAAAATATAAATGAAACAATGCTTTAGTAGTCTCGATAAAGGAGCCATGGAAACATATGGCTAGTATGAGATAAAATGATATGCTTGACTAATGAACAAAAATGTAATGTAAAAATACAAAGCATAATATTGTCCTCCTTAATGTTTGGATTAAGTGGTGTGATTACTAAAATTGTGAGGAGTTCAATTCCTTCCAGATGGCCTCACACAATCTTCTATCAAAGAAAGTAGGTGATGGAGTATGACCTTTAAAATATATTGAGGTTCAAATGCTACCTACCAACGTTCAGTAGATTGGGAAAATTTTCCTTTCATAAATTATTATTATTAGAATTTTTTAAATACAATTGATAATATATGTGTGACAATGTATCATGTACCTCAAAAGTAACTATTACTTTTTTAACAGGATGAGTTGGGACATCCACTAACACTATTTGAGATATTTACGTGAATACATAAAAAAAGATTGACTATTTATGGACAAGTGATCAAATAATATTAATGTTAGTTTCTTAATTTGTACTAGTAGTGTTATATGTAATTTTAAATTAATGAAAGAAAATAATGTAAAAACATTTTTTAAGCATTATCTAGAATTAATAAGCAAAGTCAAGTATTTTTTTTTATTGTAACTTATAAGTTATTATATATGGAATCATTAAATGTAATAACTAACTAAATCAACATGTTATTTTTTAGAAGGGTAACAATAGTTTCATGTGCTGGTATACTTTTTATTTGAATATAGTAATGATGAGAAATGTTGTATTTTAATTATTGTAGGAAGTTGTGGATTATATGGATGTCATTGCTTCATAATTGATAAATTCTTATACATAGGTACTAGAGATTGATATTGAACATATTTACCTTTAGGATGTCAGTGTAGAGCTAAAAAAAATGGTAAGTGTATGGTTTTGGTACCAATGCATCTATATTTTATCCAAGTTCTAGTTGTAGTTTTTCATCATCATCTTCTAATTACAATAATCTATTATGAGAGATCGCATAAGGAGATATAAAAAATTCAAGATATATTGTAAAGGAAAAATGAGGAGTTGCAACAAAAGAATGAAGAGATGCAACAAACGAATGAAGAGATGCAAAATAAAATTAAAGAAATAAAAATAAGAGAGGCTAAAAGAATGAAATGAAAGTAGGAAATAATGAAAAGAGAGTAAGAATTATGATTGAAGACTTTGAACATAGAGAAAATAATATACAAATTGGCAGAGACATCATCTCTTTTTCATCATTATGAATAGGATTTTTCTAGATCTCCAGAAGAAAATACTCATCTTGACAAAGACTCGTACTTGTTTGTGATGTTATGTTTTTAATTTTTTAAAACATAAATTTTAAATTTTAGTTTTTGTGTGATTATTTTTTTAATGATGTTATGAATTTGTATTGTAATTGATAGAATTTTATGTTTGTTATCTGACATGCTATAATGTAGTAGATGTTATGTGAATATTTTTTGATGAATAATATGTGCATATACTTATTTGATTGTATGTTCTATGGTTTCTGTATGTATTTGTAGAAAGTATCTATTACAAATGAGACATGAATCTGTTATAGAAATTAGGAATGGAAAATGGTGGTTCAAAATAAATTTCTTATTTAGAAATGAATCTTGCATTTCTTATTTTATCATTAATTTAGCGACGGAATTCAAGATCCCATTTCCGTTACTAAAATTAGTGACAAAAAAATGTTGTCGCAAACGAGGGAAAAATTTCATCGCATATTTTAGAAATGCCCGAGCATTATCTATTTTTAAATTTAAAAGGGAGTAATTTAGAAATAGACTATTTATGTTTCCAATTACATCATTATTTGAATTTTGAATAGAATTAGAAACGGAATTGGGCGTTTCATATTCCATCTTTTCGTGTAGTTTATCTATCTAATATATATATCTATCAAATCTATCTTTTTATCTATCTATGTATTTATATATCTATCTATGTATCTATTTATCGAACTATTTATCTATCTCTCTATCTGGCTATCTATCTGTCTATATATATAATTATCTTACTATTTAACTAAAATATATTTCTATATAATCATACTATTTTTATATCTTTTTATCTATCTATCTATTTATTTATATTTATATCAATATATATTTCTATCTAATTATTTATTTATTTATCTAATCTATATATTGTATCTATCTATATGTTTATTTAAATATCTATTCATTTATCTTTATATATATATATCTATCAATCTATCTAATCTATTTATCTATCTAATATATTTATCTATCTTTCTGTTAATTTATTTATCAAATATATCTTTCTATCAAATATATCTTTCTTTCTTTCTATATATCATTATATCAATATATCTTTCAATATATATATATATCTAATCTATCTATCTAATATATTTATCTATCTATACAATAATATATCTTTCTATCCAATTCTATATCTATTTATCTATCTAATCTATATATCTATCTATTGTATCAATCTATATATTTATTTAAATATCTATTCATTTAACTTTCTATACACACACAGACACGTG
>JAREIK010000665.1:0-170000 GCA_029783825.1 Sapria himalayana | reverse complement strand
AGGTCTCGGCTTGGGTCTCGGGGTCAACACTTGGTCTGTTGGGGCATCATGTGGTCAGGTTGGAGCTTGGTAAAATCAAATCATGCCCGAACCCTTTCTAATTTTAGGGCATGGTTCTGGTCATGCCCAGAACCATGCCTCCTAGCTAGGCATCTGAGTAGTGCCTAGCCCAGCATGATGTCTGAGAGACTTCAGCATGACACAACACGAACCATGCCTCGAGGTAGCCCAACATGGGCCCAATTAGGCCATCTTCTTGTAGGAATAAAATGACATTCCTTCTAATCATGATGTACAAGACAAACCTAAATATAAAAACATAACATTACGATAAGTTAATCATGTGAGTATGGTGCTTATTAAGCTTAAAGTATATATTTTTTAAGGATTTCACCTTTAGTCTATGTGTCATTCTGATAATTAAGGACAAGTCATGATATATTCATGATTAAAGGTGACTCATAAGGTGGTGACTATCTAGTGAGTTACTTTTTTTATATGATAACTATGGTGAGATTTAATTAAAAAATATATGTTAAGTATGTGAGTATGATAGTTACGAAAGTGACAGTGTAAATTTTTTTAATACCACATCATTTCATATTTTTATAACACATGATGTTGGAGAATAAAAATGCATATATGATGTAACATTCATGGGTAGTTGATGTATTGCTTAAAAGGTATAGACTTGTGAATGACCATTGAGCATGAAAGATTTTTCATTTTAGTTATAAGGTATCGAGGGAATAACTATGAAGATACCATGTAACACCCCATCCCCTAGGGGGTCCCATTTATGCTATCACACAATACAATGTGCAATAAAATAAAATTTTCACAAATGTACCATACATTTTTTTTCTATTTTATTTGCTCAGCAAAAAAAAAATACACAACATATTATTTAAGCCACAACCAGTTTCTCTTCACATGTACGATCCCGTATGTAGATGTGTCTTCTGCCCTGGACCTGTGCGAGAAAAGGGGTCCCGCAACGGAGTGAGCAAAGCTTAGTAGAGGTAAACTTCTACAAAATTACTCCCTACCTAAGTGCACATAAAATATCATGCATATATATCAATGCCCTTTCAAGTACAATGTTAATATGAATGTAATTATGGATGAAATATTTATATGCCTATATTCCTGTGTTCCATCGACTCTCTCACACTTCTCGAAGCCAAGTGTGACATACTATATGTGTGTGTGTGTGTGTGCGCGCGTGCGTGTGTATCATGCACCCACCCATGTATATGAAATGTTCCTGTGCACATGAAATATAATTATACCATTTATGATTAAATGATATTTCAGACACAACTATAACAATCTAAACCCAATTCACCTGTAATAAATTTTACTAAACGAAACCCATAAATTTTTTACCAATTAACCATTTCAAATGACATTTCTAACAATTCGAATTGAAATATAAAACATGATCATTTATAGCATTTAAATAGAAAGGAATTCTGATAAGAGAAAACCACTACCTTTTGGAAAATTTCAAGAAAACTTTATAAATTTGATATCAAACTAAAGATCTAATCGTGTAGAGTAACTTTAGTTCTTGGACTATTTTATTCCGACTCCAGAATAATCCATTACAATCAAAAGAAAATTAATTGATCTTTTATTTTTTTTCTATACTGTATCTCTCTCCTTTGCCGTCGAAGCATTATTTTTATTTTTATCAGCGTTATCTTGTTTTCCAGATTCCTGATATTTTCTATGTTTTTAATAACATAAAAAAACTTATAATAATTATTATTAATTAATTTTTTTATGGTTGACACCTAGACCGCGCATGCACAGCCATGCGGACGTCATGGCGTGGTCTTTCGGTTACGTATTTTTTTTTCCTAAATATTCTAATAATTATTAAAATAATTAAAATAATTAACTAAATTCAAACTTTCTTAGAATTTAACGAAATTTGACACCATAGCTATATTTTTCAAGACGAATTTAATAACGACATTCATTTTATCATTATGGCTCTAAAATTTTCAGTTTAGTTTTTTCTTATTAAAAAATTACCATTTTGCCTATTTTTCCTTGAAACCAAATCATGTTAATTATTTATTCATTTTTTTCGGGATTTCGCATACCATCATTAGAGTAGACCCAGTAGTTGATAAGCACATTGCATGAAATTAGGGTATTAAGTTATATTTAGAAAAATCCTACTTTAATTTTATAACTAAGCACAATAACAATTAGGCAATTTAGGTTGGCTATCATATCTAATGAAATACATCATCAATCCTAGAATTTAAGAGTCTTATTAAAAATATATTTTTATCCTTTCAGCTAGAGTAGTAGTTGTCTAATAGTTGGTTGATGAACTTCCAACAAAATTCCTATTTGATCAATATCTAGATTAAAATTTATTTTACTATTTATATGACTCATATAATTGTGCGACTAGAGTAGGATGAGAAACCCTAGCCCAACAAGATTTTAAGAAATTGGCTAATCCTAAAAATTAGATATCATAATAAAATCACAATAGTAGTAATGAAGGATAGCTATGACTTTAATCATTACTTAAAAGAAAAATATTACATTCCCAGAAATGACCATGACTAGAGTAAATATTCTTTGGAACTCTCTGTAGCTAAAAGTCATGATCCAAGAGAAATGCTATAACTTTTGTTTTAATCTTTGTGAATTTTGTATCATTAGGATACTTAGTTGTTAAGACATAAAAGTAATATGATACCCCAAAAAATATTATGAGTTAGCACAACTATGACTCCAATAAATTTTTATTATTGAATAGAATATATTACACAATGAAATGAATATGTCATTGAAGTGGTAGAGTCATGACATATGATGATTGTCATAATCATTTATATAGAGTTTTGACCAAAAATAGATGTCAAAACTATCTTTTAAGCTCATCAAGGTGTAACAATTATTATAACATAAAAAATATTATGATTTTATGACTTTTTGCTCTCTCTATACTCAACAAATCTACTAAGTCTCATACTCAACACAAAAAAAAACTTACTTTTATAATTATTCAACAAAATTCATCAAAATTATTATTTCATGAAATCATTTTATTTATAGTCAATTTTCATTCAAATAAATCATGTATACTAAATATTCAACATAATTAGTATTATTTTATATTTGAAATTCCACAAACTTATAAATATTCAACATAGCCAATATGCATAACATATAATATATAGAAAACTCTAAATCTCAATTCTAAATAGTTTCCAAATCGCTAAATATTAAAATCACAGTATGATATGTGCATACACATACCAGTAGTGGCAACAAGAGAAAAAGCGATAGTGAACTTTGTGGCAAGATGGAAGACTTGGTCTAAATTGTTTATTCAGTCATTAATTGTTATGTCGGTTATTGAATATGTCTTGGTAGTAGAGTGGGTGCTATTATGTTGTCTATTCCACAACATTTCCTTTTTTTTAAGCTTTGTTGTTATTTTATCTTCCATGTATGGCTATACATATGGCCGGAATGAATTGAATAAAAGAGTAGCTTTCATCACCAATAGTTCTCTCTTTGTCTTATTCCTTTCTTCCCTTAACTCCAAATTCATTCATATCATTGGTATCGGAGGAGGTTCCAGGTTCGACCATGGACATTCGTAGCAAAACAAATGCAGAATTTCATAATGAGATCAATGAAGCCTTAGCCCGACATGAGTCCAGCTTCGATCAAATAAACTTAGCTCTACAAGACATGTTAACTGAGCTTCAAAACCTTCGTACCTCCCATAACCAACATACCAACTCTCTTGAAATTAACCCATTTGCACCAGAAAAACCATCACATCTTCATACTTCCCGTTCTCTTATCTCCAGCAATCAACCTCTGCATCACCTTAAACTATCATTTCCCCTATTTGATGGAAACAACTCCACTGGTTGGGTATATAAGGCAGAACAGTATTTTGATTTTCAAAATATTACACAAAACAACAAGTTCATTTGGCCTCCTTCCATTTAGAAGGCATCGACCTACAATGACACAGATGGTTGACGAAATTCCATAGACCACTCACATGGGCTGAATTCACTAAGGCTGTTCAACTTCGGTTTGGTCCAACTGACTACGAAGACCCGTCAGAAGCTCTGACCCGTCTTAAACAAACCACACTTGTAGCAGCTTATTAAGAAGCTTTTGAAAAGCTTTCCCACTGAGTTGATGGTCTGCCCGAAAATTTTCTCACTGATTGCTTTATTACAAGACTTCGAGAAGAAATTCACATAGATGTCAAAATTAAACAACATCGAACCTTGGCAGATACAATAGGAGTTGCTAGGCTGATCGAATAACGCAACCAATTGTAGAGGAAGCCAAACCAGTAAACTCATTTCCAACCAGCCTCATTGACACCAAAGGCCTCACCCAACCTCATAGATGGTGTGCTAGGACCTCCACCAACCCAGCATATGAACCAGAGTTTGAATGCTCAACCAGCAACATTCCACGGAATCACCAATCAAGAGGCACGCGAACGACGAAAGAAGGGATTATGTTATTACTGTGATGAGAAGTTCATTGCTGGCCATTATTGTGAATGACCTCAATTATTCATGATCAAGGATTTCCCTCATATGACATTGAGGATGTCAAAGGCGCTCACCCGGAACAAGAACATCATAAAGTTATACTAGAAATTTCTTTTCATGCAATTGCAGGAACTGAACACCCACAAATCATACGTGTTCTGGGCAAGCTGAAAAACAAGAATGTGATTGTGCCAATAGATGGAGGTAGTACGCATGACTTCGTTGATCAAGCTATAGTCTCTAAGTTTGGGTTACCGGTGATCCGGGATAAGAAATTCGAAGTCATGGTTGCCGCTAACTATAAGAAGATAGAATGTACTAGACAATGTCATGGTCTCACCCTCACCACTCAAGGATATTTCATCACCATTGACTACTACATCCTTCCGGTCACGGCATTCCAAGTGGTCTTAGGAGTACAATGACTTGAAACTCTTAGACCCATCAAGATGGACTACGACCAGCTCAACATGAACTTCAAGGTAGAAGAGACCCCCCAGATCTTGCAAGGATCGAGACGAACCAGCATCGAAGCTTTGTCTGACAAGGAATCCAATATGTTACAAGGCACTGGATTATTTTTCCAAATAATTCCTTACACCACTGCCAGCAGTCAACCAAAGTCCTACCAACCTGAGATAGGCCTACTACTAGCAAAATTCTCCCATGTATTTGAATCAACCAGCTTGCCTCCAAGGCGGTCACATGAACACTAGATCCCATTGTAGCAGAGCACAGGACCAGTGAGTGTGAGGCCATATATACCCTTATTACCAGAAAAATGAGATAGAGAAGATGGTAAAAAAGCTTTTGTAATCTAGCTTGAAATTGCCAAGTAATAGTCCGTTCTCTTCCCCATTTCTATTAGTAAAGATAGCAGATGGTGCTTGGTGTTTTTGGGTGGACTATCGAGCTCTAAATGACATCATAGTTAAAGATAAATATCCAATTCTCATTATCGATGAGTTATTAGATTAACTCCATGTAGCCCCAATTCTACTCTAAATTGGATTTACAATCTAGGTATCATCAGATACGGTTGCACGAAGATGATATTCCAAAAATAGCATTGCGGATACACGAAGGCCATTACGAATTTATAGTGATGCCATTTGGCCTCACTAATGCATCAGCAACCTTCCAAAGTCTCATGAATGATCTCTTCCGTTCCTATCATCGGAAATTTATTTTGGTTTTCTTTGCTGACATTCTAATATTTTCAAGATCATGGGAAGACCATCTCACACATCTACAAATTATTCTCCAATTCCTATCCACTAACAGTTTGTTTGCAAAAGAATCTAAATGTCGATTTAGTGTTTTACAGGTGGAGTACTTGGGCCACATTATTTCAGAGCAAGGTCTATCGGTTGATCCAGCCAAAATACAAGCTGTCATTGAGTGGCCAACACCGACAATAGCAAAAGGGGTCCATGGGTTCCTCGTTTTAGTAAGCTACTATTGAAAATTTATTCGTTATTTCGGCAGTATAGCAGCTCCCCTGACCCGTTTCATGAGCAAGGATAGATTTCAATGGAATGAAGTAGCAGAGAAGGCCTTCACACAATTAAAAGAGGCCTTGACGTAACCACCAATTTTACACCTTCCTGATTTTACTCAATGATTTGTGATTGAATGCAATGCCAGCAGAATCGGACTTGGTGTAATTCTTACCCAAGAAAATTGACCAATGACATATTTTAGCCAAGCACTGAAGGGTTCATCCTTATCATTATCCACCTATGAGAAAGAAATGTTAGCTAATGTTAAGGCAAACAAGTTATGGCATCACTACTTGCTTGGGAAACCATTTACAGTCTACACTAACCAAAAAAATCTTAAGTACCTACTAGAGCAATGAATTACTGCACCAGCACAAACACAATGGCTGCCAAAACTAATTGGTTATGATTATAAAATTGAGGATAAATGTGGGCCTGAAAATCAAGGTGCAGATTCTTTGTAATGTGTAGTTGAATTGTAATTTTTATCCATTTCCCAACCACATACAAATTGGTGGCCAGTGCTTCAAAAGTAAGTCCAACATGACTCATTTTATAAAGACTTATTAAAAAAACCCGTCTCCAATTGCCCACAAGTTTCTCCAACCTTATAGAGTATGGTTCAAGGGAAACAAAGTGTATTTGAGCTCCAACTCATCTCTGATTTCAAAAATAATGGCTGACCGCCATTTGTCACCAATAGACAGGCACTTTGGGTTCCAAAAAACCCTATCTCGCATCAAACCGAGTTTTTTTTGGTCTAATATGTGCCAGATGGTGAAGGATTTTTTTGCAGCAATCTGATATCTTTCAATGGTTCAAAACTAATTGTATGAAGCCAGCCAGGTTGCTTCAGCCGCTACCTGTCCCTACTCAAATGTGGATTGATGCCTCGATGGACTTTATTGAGGGGTTACCATCTTCTAATGGGTATACTTCCATCGTGCTAGTTGTTGACTGCCTGACCAAATATGCTCACTTCATAGCCTTGAAACACCCATTTACTACTGAAATTTTTGCCAAGGTATTTGTTGCCAACTTGGTTGGCCTGCACTGTATTTCGACATCAATTGTCGGTGATCGGGACAGGGTGTTTATCAGCTCCTTTTGGTAAGCATAGTTCCAGCTGTAGGGAACCAAGTTGTGTATGAGCGCAAGTCACCATCCCCATTCAGACGGCCAAACCAAAGTTGTCAATCATATTTTGGAGTAATATTTATGATGTTTTGCCGATGACCAGCCATGAAAGTGGCTCGAATGGATTTTTTGGGCTGAGTTCAGTTACAACACTTCAACTCACTCCTCCACCAAGATGACACCCTTTGAAGTTGTTCATGGAATTCCAACTCCACATCTATTAGCTTATATACCATGTACTTCCCACGTCCAAGCAGTAGATGTGTACCTGTGTGACTGAGATGCTATCCTATGTGAGATGCAAGATAACATTTTGCTAGCTCAAGATCTAATGAAATGTCAAGCTGACCAACACCGGCGCGAGGCCTTTTTCCTTGTGGAAGATTATGTGTATTTGAAGCTCCAACCATATAGACAGAACTTCCATGGTTTTTTATTCCTCCATGAAGCTTGCCCCATGTTTCTCTGGTCCTTATAAAATGATTGTGAAAGTTGGTCTGGTGGCTTATAAACTAGCTTTGCCTCTTGGTTCTCAAATTCATGATGTGTTTCATGTCAGTTTGTTAAAGAAGCATTTGAGACCACTCAACTTCCTTCTTTCTCGGATACTTCGACTATCCTTCCACAACCAGAAGTCATTTTAGATTGACGAGTGATCCACAAAGGTATATACCAGCCAAAATCAGAAATATTTGTGAAGTGGGTGGGTGCACCAGTAGAAAATGCCACCTGGGAGAATGCATGGTATTTCACCAAGTCATATCCTGATTTCATACTCGTAGACAAGGATCCTTCAGTAGTGGGGAATGATATGTGCATACATGTGCCACTAGTGGCAACAAGAGGGGAAGTGATAGTGGGCTTTGTAGCAAGATGGAAGACTTGGTCTAAATTGTTTATTTAGTCACTAATTGTTGAGTTGGTTATTGAATAAGTCTTGGTAGTAGATTGAGTGCTATTCTGTTACCTATTCTACAGCATTTCCTTCTTTTCAACTGGTTATTTTCTCTTCCATGTATGGCTATACATATGGCCGGAATGAATTGAATAAAAGAGTAACTTTCATCACCAATAGTTTCGTCTTTGTCTTATTCCTTTCTGCACTTAACTCCAAATTCCTTCATATCATAATGGTACCACAAATATAAGTATTATATAATGATATCATCAGAACATAAGTATAATAAACGAATAAGATATCTCAATTTTTCCTATATTGAATAAGAATCAAAGAGATATATTTGGAGTGGCATCTCAAAGTATTGAGGATTCCCAATGATAGCCATAGTGAAGATTTGTCTCAAATTCTAATTACAAATAATTCTTACTTGTATTTTTCTTAATTTGTATTTTAAGTGGTTGAAAGTAATGCTACTTTGGATTTTGTGTGTTTTTGAGCTTGAAATCTAATTTTCCATCTTCTCTTCTTGTTAAAATCTCTTAAGTGTTTTATTTATACTTTGGAATCCCATGCCAACCTTTAAGCTGAAAGCCATTGTGTTATGTTGAGATCATGCTTTTATCATCTCTTTGAATCTTTTCTAAAATACAAAACTATTGGTTAGAAAGGAATGTTTTGAGAGAATAACTTCTATTTGGAGCACAAAGTCATAATGGTAGAAATGCCTCAACTGAGTTAAATGCTCTCTAGGATACAAAGTCATGGTGATGAGAATAGCAATGAATAAGTTTTTCCCTCTCTAGATCATGAAGTCGATGTTGCAAGAATGCCCTGATTCAAACACTATTCTTTAGAACACAAAGATACGGTGACAAGAATGGTTACTATTGAGCTATTTACTCTCTCAAATGCAAAGTTATAGTGGCAATACTTAGACAAATATTTTCTAGAAGGCAATGTTATTTTGATAAGAATGCTGAAATTTAGAAAAATGCTCAATACAATACAATACAATGTCATAGTAGAAAAAATCATCACGATTAAAAATTACTTGGTTATATCTAATTTTTGGCTTTCTATCAATTAAGTTGCAGCATAGGAAAATACTTTAACTTCTTCTAAATTTCGGTACTTGGTCGTTGTGATATGAAAATCAAGTCACATATATTATTTTATTTTAAAAATAATGTAGTCATGACTCTAAGAAATTATTTTATCCTTGAATGTAGCATAGCATAAAAAAAGATGATGACAATCTGGCACTCTCTATGTCTTCATCTCTACCCTTCACCATTATTTGCCACTCTTTTTTAATGGTTTCATAGAGTTGCCCAAACATATTTGCACTTTTCAATACTCTAGTTATTATCTTTTCATTTCCTCTATAAAGATCTTCATTATATGATCTTTAATTTTTCTTAGACAGACACAAATAGGTATTCTTTCATGTTGAGATGTATCTCTCATAATGTATTATGTCCTCTAGTTTAGTTTTTTCCTCCTCTTTTGTTATCATCATGTATTCTTCTCACTTGGTATCTCTTCCTCCTAATTCTGATGCTATGGAAAGAAGCTTAGACTTAAACTCCACCTTCAAGTGAATCTCTCTCTTTCATCGAAATCCAACTTAGAGGTATCAAACGGGATGTGTTGTGCTGATATGGCCTATTTTTTTTAGGTACGATCATGCCATCGTGCCATGCACGACAAGGTTAAAATATCATGTCATGCCAGGCATGGAACAGTGTGTGGTCCACTAGCCCAGCACAACATGGTGGGCATTACCATGCCGACCATGCTGTGCATAAATAAATGGGCCCATGGCTGACCAATTACAATCAGCCATGTGGCCACATTTTTAAAAAAAAAAATAGACCGCCCCATGATGGTGTAGCTGAATTAAAAGAAATGGCCTTGTTGATCACCTAATGGTCATCCCATCAGGCAGTCATCCGGGCTAGTTTACCATGTCATCAAGCCATGCACACTAGTCATGCCTGACCCGATATGAGACAGAGTTCTTTTCAGCCCAACCCGAAATGAAGCATGCCTAGGGGTAGCTCGGCCCAACCTCAGGCAAGGTTCGAGACCGTGCTAGGCTAAGCACTATTGAATCTGGCCAAGCCCTGGTCCATGTCTGGGCTTCCTAGCCCATTTGACACCTTTAATCCAATATCATATATTTTTAATGGAATATCATATTAGAGCTGTGATTTTTCATCAACTTTGTCTTAATTATTTCGATGTCCTCGATGCTGGCTTAGGAGAAGGGTGATACTTCTTACTTAACACTGGTTGATTTTTTTTCCCTTCAAGACTTCCTCTTCTTATCTTCTTCGAGCTCTCTCTATACACTAGCCAATGTTAACAAGGATATATATGAGCATCATTAATTCCTTTCTTTGTTAATCAAGACTCATTCAGCTTGACATAATATCTTGATCAATGATGGTGAATTATTTGTTCTAAGAATTCACCTCTTTTAAAGTTGAGAATATACTTCTCTTTGATATTCCTCACTTGGATCTTATATTCACTCACAAATATAGAGTAAAATTGCCCCAAATTGCATGCTGGTGGAGAAATGAAAAGTTGTCTACATAGCACAAAAAGTATAGCTATATATTTTATGATGCTCCAAAATATAGGTGTCCTTTGACCAATCATCAATATGAAGAACAACTTATCGATAATGGGTAATTCAATGCCACCATGTTATGGACCAATTCATGAGACTCATAAATGAAATAGAGAATCTAATAGATCCCCAAATGTAAGGCTAGTATTAGATCTTGAACCCTAAGTAGTTTTATAAATCTATGTTTTCATATCAAGTCATGATCCCAATCACATGGAAATTCTATCAACTATCAAACCATTCCCAAAACTGAAACTATGACTATGATCCTAGAATAAAATTGTCCCACTAACTCATTTATTCATACTTAAGAATTAAATAATGACATATCAACTCCTTAATAGTTTTTATTTTATCATAGCATCCTCGCACAAGTATTTAAATATAAAATAATATATCATTTAATCACCTTTACATGAAACTCCAAAAATCTACAATCTAGTTTTTTTAAAAATTGTAATCTTGATTGGTTGCCATCAGATGGTGCCATTTCTACAACTGAAATGGTTTTTGAGGGTAAACCATGCCTAGTAGAAAATGTTTTACAAGGGTATTTTGCTCCTAAGTATGCATGCATTGTTCACAACATGCAATCAACATTCATCATTCCAAATATAAATTCCAAAAACCAAAAATGTTATGTGTATGTAATGAGATGAGACTTGATTGTAAACCATGTCATTAGCCTTCATTAGCTCCCACTAGACCATGTACATGCCAATGTATAATAAATACAGCATTGATGAGTATGTCCAATGAGTTTGTTTATAAATAAAATATTATATGGATACCACCATTTAAAAATCCTTTTTAATTCAAATTATATGTGTTTGTTAGGTAGTGGATTATTTTGGGATTTCACTGCATGAATACAACATGACTACCAATATTTTATGTACTTTCACCAATGAAATATATAACCAGTCTAGGCCTTTCATGAAAATGAGTATCTAGACATGCTTGCAATTACCCACAACACACACATCATTTTTCAATTCTATACAATATTGTCTGGCTCTATAGGTCACCGTCAAATGTTATCGAACCCACATATACATGAGTAGCACTCACTCTCATGTAAATATGATGTTCCCTCGCATATGCAACACAATGCCCCAATTCATATCAAAGTAATGTTATATATAAATAGAAATCATAAACACCAATCACATCATTCACCTTAACTTGCACCTTAAGTAACCATGCCACAAGCATATAATTTTTTATCACACATTCAATCTCAATATACATAAATAGGCTTTCCACTTGACCATAATCACTCATGCTTATAGATACATTCATTTAGCATTTTCATCAAGTTGCATAGTTAGTCATTACTTGTTCTTAACCAATTTTATTCAAAACAATTGGGCAGCCCCCAAGTCATACTTGAATTACAAAGTTATCCTTGTAATTATAATGTTTCAATATTGTTTTTTAAAATAGTTTATTAGCCTTTATGTTTACTATACTTAGCACTTAAAATAATCTCATTTTGGTTGACGTAACTCAATTGAAAACCCAAACCATAAAATAGTTTCAATCATGAGGACAAAAGTGTCCATCTAAATTAAACCACCGATTCAAGGCCTTCCAATAAAATTTAGTATTTGATATCAACTAAAGAGTTTTTAAATAATATTCATATTTTCCACTTCCAATATGAAGCATCCAATTTGAAGATCCATAGGATTTAAGGCCAAAACCAATTTTGATTTATTATATGCAAAATTTTCAATAATTTCTCTATAATCTCACATCATTTTAACTCAATTCATTATTAGTAACATTTGATTTTCAAAAATCCATTCACAACATGCAAAGATAAAATTAATAGAAGAAGAAAGATAGATATTATTTCTAATACCTCCCATTATAATGGAATTACACTGTGTAGGAAGAAACCTTATCTCAATAGCCAAAAGAGATCAAATAAACCCTCATTATTTTATCCCAAACCTCAATTTTTCAAATTTATGCTCTTTCATATTCTGGTTGAATCTTTTGATTCTAGTATCCATGCATGGATCTCACAAAAATGATGAAATTTGATCTTTGGTCAACTAAATTTGATCAGTGGATCTTTGTAGATCTAAAAGAAATGTTTTCGGAAACTCTCTCTTTATTTTTCTCCTAGAAATCTGTTTAAGCTTTTTAAAATTTTTTTTGTAGCCTCTTTCCTCCCATCACATAGCCATTTATAGTAATCCTAACTCGACTTGAGTTGGCTATTGCAAATTTGGTAAAAGTCATGATATTATCAACATTACAACTAAGTTCATGACTTTAGAAAAAGTTGACTAAGCTATGAAGGAAAGTCACAAGCATGGAGAATGTCATGACCTCCAGAAGAGAACAATTCTGAGGCCTTGGAAAAAGTGTGGCATACTTGAAGAAAAAATGTGGCCTTGAAAGAAAGCAACAACATTCAGAACAAAACATGATACCCCGGGACAAAGTCTTAACATTTGAACAAGTTTGTAACTTGCAACTCCAAGAAAAAAATATGACAGTCTCAAACATCACTATCATGTATCACCTCCAAGTTTGAACCACTCCTAATAATATGTCTCCTTTGAGAAACTAGAAAATAATATTTTGTTGAATTTAATTTAATTTGGATTTTAACATTCTTGCCCCCTAAAAAAATTGTCTTCAAAACTTTCACACATACAATTTCAATTCACATATATATGTAATTATCATTTAATATTGTAGGAACTAAAAAATATATACATTTCCAGATAAGAATGAATAATTGGTATGCACAGTGCCCTCATGCTCCAACTTGCCTCCTCTATTCCTCAATACTACCACAACACTTAGCCTCATAGTGTTTCTTCGAAAAATTTGTTTTGGCTATCCATAATAGGCACCATTCCCTCCTAAATGGTTCCGTGGGCATCAATTATGAGCTCACCCCAATTTACTATATATGTTAGATCAAGAGTATACTTTTGGAGCATGGAGATGCAAAATACTAAATATACATTCAAAAAACATGGTGATAAAGTCATCTAGTAAGCCATTATGCCTATTATCTCAAGTACCTCAAATGATCCAATATATCTTAATGATAGCTTTCCTTGCTTACCAAACCTGGCCACCCATCTCTTAGACATTACTTTTAGAAAATGTGATCCATGACCTCAAATTCTTCAGGTTGCCTCCATCTATCAGCATAGTTTTTTGATCAACTTTGAACTATTAGAAGATGCTTCTGTGTCAAATCCACATTCTCAAAGGCATCTCTAATCAATCCCAAACTTATAGTAGTTATATCTCCCACTTTTATCTAACAAACTAGAGAACAATGAGGTCTTCCATAAAGTGCTTCAAGGGTAACATTTGTATGCTTTGCTTAGTATCTATTGTTGCAGAAAAACTATACTAAGGGTAAATACTCATCCTAGATACCCTAAAGATCAAGGACACATTCCAATAGCATGTCCTATAAAGCATGGATGGTTCTTTCTGATTGACCATTTTTTTCGAGATGAAATGATGTGCAAGCCATAAATTGAGTCCCCATGGCTTGCTGAAGATTTTTCTAAAAGTGAGCCACAAACTTATGATCTCGATCCGATACTATAGACATGGATACATTATGTAGCCAAACAATTTCTCATATGTACTATATATAGAAACTCTCTTAGGAGAATGTCATACATACTACTAGAAAATATGATGACTTAGTAAGTCGGTCTTAGTAAGTCGGTCTACTATGACCTACTTCATGTCATGTCCTTGCGATGTATGTAGTAAATGAGTCATAAAATATATCATGATGCGTTCATATTTTCAAATTACTACCTCTAAGAAGATTAGTAATCCCATTGACCTCTAGTTCATAGTTTTTACTTGTTGACACGTGAAACATAAACAAACAAATTCTCCAACATTTTTCCTTATCCCACTTTAGTAATACTGATGATAAAAATTATTATATATTTTTGTGCTGCCTGGAAATATCCTTTTTCAAATCTATCGACTAGAAAACTACAACCCTTCCCCCATGCCAAAGACTTTATCATCTATGTGAATGGCCTAGCCTTCATCACCTTTATCTAATCATACCCAGTCCATAATTGACATTATTTCCACATCTTGTCCCTATGACTCAATCATTCAGTTTAGTAAGGAAGGTATAAGCACTAAATTCCCCAAAGTATCTTGAGCATGACCCTTATAATATAGGTCGAACTATCCCACAATCTCAAGCATTTTCTAATCCCAAACTACCACACTAGCCAACATACCTCGTGACTTTTGACTTAGTACATCGGGAACTTTATTTTTATTACCATGATGGTAATACAATGTTAATCTTAGCCTTCCTAACTAATACTCTATCCACTTACATTGCCTCATATTGAGGTCTTGTTATGTAAAAATATACTTTATGCTATTGTGATCCTAGGTCACCTTGAACTATTCCTCATATAAATAATAACACCATATCTATAAAAAAAAGATAATACGTGATGACTCTATATCATGCATGGAATAATTTTCCTATGATTTTTAATTGTTGAGAACCATTAGCTATTTCTTTTTCATATTGAATCAACATATAACCAAGTCCATCCTTAGAGACATCACAATATGACGTATACATTTTCCCCTCTTCAGAACATTCAGGATAGAAGTTGAACTAAGCCTTCTCTTAAATTCCTAGAATGTATTCTCACATGAGTCATTTCATTCAAACTTGAGTCATTTCCTAATTAGTTGCATCATATGTGCTGTCAAAAGAAAGAAGTCCTTAATGAAACTCATATAGTACCCAACAAATCCTATGACACTATATATATTGAAGATTCACACTAGTTCCTTCCAACTCATTACTCCATTAACCTTCTCCGAGTCCAATGATACAATTGAAGTTGATATCATGTGTCCCAAGTATCTTACCTCAATAAGCCAAGACTCATACTTACTAAATTTAGTATATAATTGATGGTCTCAAACTTTGGAAAATAATTTTTATGTGCTTCTCATGCTCTACCTCAGACATAGAGTAGATCAAGATGTCATTAACAAAAATTATAACAAATTAATTTAGATAGGACCTGAACACCCTATGCATGAGGTCTATGAATTCCATTAGAGTATTTTTTAATCTAAATGACATCAGTATTAACTAGAAATGCCCATACTATATTCTAAATGTTGTCTAAAGAATATTAACCATCCCAACCCTTAGATAATGGAAGTTTGTGCAAAGATCTAAACTCGCATTCCTCTCAATTGATTAAATAAATCTTTAATTCTTGATAAGGGATGCCTATTTTTGATAGTAACTCTATTCAAATTTTGATAATCTATACATACCCAAAAAGTCTTGTCTTTCATTTTCTTAGAAAATAGCACTATAGCACCCTAAGGTGAACTTCCCAATCTTATAAAGTCTTTATTTAGTAATTCTTGTAGCTGAATCTTGAGTTCATATAATTAAATTTGCACCATTCTATGTGGAATCATAGAAATAAGTGATATACCAGAGTGTAACTTGATGATGAAGTCTACATATCTCTATGGGGGTAATCCTAGAAATTCATCAAGGAAAACTTCTAAGTACTCGCAAACCACCCAAGTTAGACTCAAGTCTTATCTCACCTCATCCTCTAGATTAAGACTTCCCAACTAACTGATCAACTACTTTGTGCCACCTAGCATCATTCATAGCCTAGTGTAATAAATAATGTTTATCCTTTTGAAACACAAAACAAGTACCATCAATTGTACATAGCCTAAGGTAGTGACTCTCTTACACTCACAAATAATGATGGCCTAGTGCATCATCAACTAGTTCATCACAAGAATTAATTCAAACTCTAACATATCCATGACTTTTAAATCATAGTGAGTATAATCATTGAGATCTCTAACTAACATTTCAGACACATCTAATTTAAATTCACCAGAGTCCATATGTGAGAACTTATAAGCAGTAACTTTTCCAAGGTTTTAACCTTTAAGCTTAAATCTTTCACATATGTTATTGCAATAAATGAACACCATACCCCATAATAAAATAATATTGTTTTCCATAATTGTGAGAGTAGAAGGGTAATTCATATAAATGACTAATCTATAATATCAATCTATAGAATGATGGCATAGACATGGCCTTGATTCTCTAAAGTCTCAGCTTATAAACCTAGTCCTCGGCCTGACTAATACCGTAGCCCTGACCCATACCTCAGCCCATTTGGCCTACTAGTTAGAGGTGTCAAATGGGCCGTGTCAGACCGGGCCGGCCCTTATTTTAGAGCACGGCAGTGCTTTCGTGTCGAGCCAGGCACGACACGGTTACTGTATTGTGCCGTGCTTGGCCCGGCATGGTTTATCAAAGCCAGGCCAGTCGGGCCAAACCAGGCCGTACCCAAACCAGGCCAGTACGGGCATGATTTAATTTTTTTTTTAATTTTTAAAGTTTTATATTTTAGTTAAAATAAAATAATTATTATATTATATATAGATAATATATAATATATTAAATTTATAAAATGAAAATTGTTAAAAATTTAAGAAATTACAAAGTTTAACTTTTTTTATTAAAAATATAATATAAATAAATTATAAAGTTTAATATTTAAATTGGTAAATTAATAATTATTAAAAATTTGTAACTTGAAAATATTAATAGAGCTTAAAATTTTTTTATAATTTAAAATAAATTTAGATTATAATTTATTAGAATTAAAATATTAAATTATAAAGTTTAATTTTTAAATGAAAATTTTAAACAAACAAATTAATTTTAAAAAAAATTCATTAAAAAAAATTACAAAGTCAAAAAAACAAAGCAAACCAAATGAAAAATGATCAAAGCCAATAGATACTGAACCAAACAAATACAAGTTTCAAGTTTCAACATAATGCAAAAATAAAGCGTACAATCAATAAAAAACATCGAAAACAAAAAGCAATGGATCATCATCAATCATCAATCGGCATATCATGAGCATCATCAACTGCAACATCAAGATCACTATCATATGGATCATCATCAGCAGCAATTAACTCCTCCGCTTTCGTAGTGGATGCAGATGGAGGCCCTGTCCTAGCTTTAGCACCATCATGGATGCTAAACCTCGAATCCTCTCAATCCTTCTAACAGATCAAGGCCTCAACAATATCTGGACGTAATCTCGATCTCCTATCCAAGATCATGTTCACTGCAACAAAAAAAGCAGACTCTGATGCTACGCTCGACATCAGAGGAGTCAGTAGATCTCATGTCATCCTAGATAGCACGGGAAAGGTGGACTCATATAATTTCCACCACTGTAATTTATCAAGATTCTTAGTATCAGAATGTGATAGGATTGAGCAGTAATCGGTATCTAAGTACCGAGAAAGCTCGCTCCTATGTGATGGTCCACCCCGATGTTTCTCCCTCGCTAACTGAATGGAAAAATCATCATTTTCGAATAAGGTATCCATGTCCGTAATCACTGTCACACTACTACCACTACCACCACCATACCTAGTATCGTAGTATGTGAACAGGTCAGTCAACTTTTCATGAATGAATCCTTAAGGTGGGTCTTCCAGGTTCATGCATGAGGAAATATAAGTCAGGATATTTTCTACACCTTCCACCTTAACCCTAGGGTCCATGCATGCAGCGAGGCAATAAAGAGATGGAATAGTGGACCAGTACTTTAAGTACTTGGTTTCCATCTCTACAACCATATGGCTAAGTCTCAGGTCAGCTCGATACTTCCTAAACATACTACTAATGTTGCATATGCACCTGAGTGCTATGCAAGTCGTGAATATATAAACCGAAGAACACATATTCGTAGTGTCATAAAAAATCTTCAAGAATTTCATAAATAAAATTTCTGAAGCCCAGTCAGTGTCGTCAATAAAAAGTTCATCACTCTTACTATTGACGTAGTCGGATATCACGTGTTATCCAACACATGACTCCAACATCAGGTACGTGTAATTCCAATAGTGTCTAACATCCAATTGGAATTTCTTCTTCTTAAGATTTGCAGACAAATAGAGACTACCAAACTCTTATTGTCTACGAGAAGTGCGAATATATTTTAGTGCATTACGTATATTATCCAAAACGGGGAACACACCTTCATACCCGCTTGAACAATCAGGTTAATCACGTGACACATGCGTCTGACATGAAAGATCTCTCCTAATAGTATATCTCTAATATTCCTAACAAACATGTTAATCGCTACTCCATTATTAGATAGGTTGTAGAATGTGATGCTAAAAATTTTATTTTAAATTTTATTTTAAATTTTATATTTCCTAAAGATTTTCACATACACTCAAAAATGGCCGGGCCATCATGAGGATGGAGAATCTCAGAGAATCCTAAAATATATTTATTCATAGTCCAGTTAGAATCTATATAGTTAGAATCTATGATGAATGAGTAAACTTTGAGACTGAACTCGATCCAGTCTCAAAAAATATAGTGATAAGTTGGGTTTGCCTACGATCTAATGGACCATGTTTTTTGGTGCATAATTTGACATGCCTCTTAAGATGCTCGGTCCCAAACGAACTCTTACAAGTTATATTTCTCATATAATATTTGCACTGTGTCATTTCTTCTTCCTCACCCCTAACATTTTTTTTTGTTTTATTATATTAAAATGAGTCCAAACAACATAAGTCCTCCTAGTTTTTTGTTTTTTAGATGTTTGGGTTGAGACGACGAGAGAAACCAAAGTTTCAGCAGCCTCAGACCTCTGTGTAAGATTTTCATTTTCTAAATTTAAATATATTTCATTAGTATTTGTTATTTTTAGGATTTTTGTTAAACAGTACACTTATGTAGAGACTAGATGATAGAGTTTAGATTTAACTATTTTTGGACTAGAGAGAGTCTAGAGAGAGAGAGATACTAAGAGAGAGAGAGAGAGAGAAAGTAAAAAAATGTAAAATAAATTACCCTGTAAAGCAATGAGGTCGATCACGTGCACGGCGCACAATAGTCTAGCTCAGAATTTCAAACCTAAGTTAAGATTCCCAAAAAGCCGAGCCAAATGACCAAATCCAGAGTCCCGAGAGAGACGATCAAGAGTTTTGAGAGAGTGAAAATATGAGATTTGAAAGAATACATGTTTATGAAAAACATAAATGTTATAGAGAGGTGGGGAGAATTTTATAGATTAAAGAAAATATTTTTTTTTAATAAAAGTAATTTTTTGTTTTTTTTTAAATTTGTTTTAATATTTTAGAAAGTAGAATCATGAGGGCCATCAGATTCTGCCCCCTAGCCGTTGGAGGCGAGATCCAACGGCTACATTTAAATTTTTTTTTTTTTTTTGCCCATTGGGGGGGGGGGGGGGGGAGGAGAATCGGGTAAGGTCGGGTGGGACCACGGGTCAGGTCTGATTGGACCCAACCCGCTATCTTTTTGTGCGGGAAGCTAGGCCTGAGTCACTAGGGGACGAGGGTGAGCCGTGCCTTGTGACTCGTGAGGGTGCGAGAAGCCGGGAGCCCAGGATTGCCGGTGCGGGTGCGGGTATGTGTGTGACCTCGACCCGTGCCGATGGGCCTTGCCACGGACTACCAAACTGTGCCGGGTCAGGCACGGCACAAGGCTCGGTTGTCCTCGGCCCAGCATGGCATGAATTGTGCCTTACTTGGGCACGAGAAAAGCCCGGGCCTGGCCCGTTTGACACCTCTACTACTAGTGAAGTAGAAGGTACTTGTATAATACCTTAAATTTTGGGCCTAAGCTAGGATAAGGAGGAACAAATTATGCATTAGTGCATCCTAGTAATGATTGGGATTGTGGTGTCACATGACTTTGGGATTCTTGCCTCTAGGAGCAATTTTGCTTCATGTGACAAGGATGATTATAATATTAACATGTCTTATGCTCTAGCAGGTTACCCTAAGTTTTTCCCAACCAAAGAAGGTTGACTCTGATATTGGCTCTAATAACTTTGACCCTATCTTTGGAAACCTTATGGAATATAAGTTCTCTACTTCTTCAACATATCTAAAAGAAAGAAAATTAGTTGTCTATTTTTTTTTTATTTTTCACACTTAGATTCATGATGCTACAAGCATCGTCCATTTTTCTTTCAATAGTCATTGCGGTCTTGACCATTAAATTCATATCTTATAGGTGGAGCCCCACAATTTTAACCCAAATGGATAATTCTAAACAACCATCAAACTTAATCACCTTGACCATATAAATAGCAAAATAATCATCGGTGAAATGGGGTAACTCAGTGATCTTAGCTACATATTCAAACACTAACATCATCTATTGTTTTAGTTCCATGAATTCCCAAATTTTTTGCATGTCGAGTTGATGCCAAAAATTACTTGCACATGAAAAACTCATAGAACACTATCCATGTCATTGCTTTCAATTCTCTTGAGGCTTTGACTTAATCCCACCATGCTTGGGTTTCACCTTCTAGTTGGAATAAAGCTAGCTTTACCTTCATGATATAGAGGGTGAATTTTATACCCTTCAAAATATTTTCATTGGATGATGTGGCTTAACCCCCCCAGCTTTTTGTTGCACTAGCCAATGCAATGATAGTTTCAGTAACACTCACTTTTACAATGGACATGGTCATAGCACTAATATTCTCATGAAGGTTTGATGGTTTAAGACCATTAGCATTTGGTTGTTACCTAGCTCACCACCTTCGTATTCTTTCTTGACTTATCATATATACAACTCAAAATAAAAAATTTAGATTTATGCCCTAGACTTGCTAATAGTGCATATTCCAAGGACTAATAGACACAACTTCATGTACAATCTTGTTTGTTTCATTTCCAAACAAATAAGATCATGTTCTTTGACCCTAATGTTCATTATCAAATATACACCATCTATCATAAACATAATTCTTACAAAATATATCACATAATTTCATAGCACCAATATGCAATGTAGAATAAGTTCTGACAATAACAATTGCCCCTCAAGCTCAAGGTAATAGTGTACCGAAGCTCTGATATAGAGGTGTCATATAGATCATGATATGCCAAAGTGACCCATTTTTTAGGCTTGTCTAGGCCACCATGCCTTGCTCAACAAGGCATGATTTTTAGCATGGGCTAAGTCATGTCAGCACAACTCTAAAAATGGATATCTCAACATAGCCTATTATCATGCTTTTTGCCTGGGTCATGTTGGGTCTTACTGAGTGTTTTTGGGTCATACCATGTCATGTGAAGGTGGCCTGATTCATTTCAAGCTAGACTAGGTTCAGTCCAGTTTATCCTAGGTTTGGTCCATGCTAGCCCAGTTCATACTAGACTAGCTTAGGTCAAGCCATACTAGTATGGTTCATTCTAGGCTAGCCTGAGTCAAGTCTTGGCTATCATGGTTCATTCTATGCTAGCTTGAGTGAGGTTAAGGTAGCCTCGTTTAATCCAAGCTAACTCATGTTAGGTCTAGGCTAGCCTGGATCAAAACTAGGCTTGCATGTTTGACTAGTCAGGCCAAAACTAACTTGCATGAGCAATCATATCATATCATGTCATGTCATGTCGAGTTGACACTTAAACTCTAATACTAAGCAATGATGCCCCAAAATTTGAATGAAAGTTGTCCAACCATCAATTCACAGAAAAACTCATTAATGTTGGATAATCAATATCACCATGTTATACCACAATTACTAGGACTCATAATTAAAATAAAGAATTAGATAGATCCTCAACTGTAAGGCTAGTATAATATCTCATGCCCTAGGTACATATAAACCTATGCTCCAATACTAAGTCGTGATACCCCTTGCATATGATTTTTATCTACTATCTAACCATTCACAAAACCACAGCTATAATTCCAAAATAAAATTGGCTTATTTGCTCATTTATTCATACAAAAAATTACAAAATGACATACCAAGTCCTTAATAGTTTATATTTTATCATAACATTCTCACACAAACATTTAAATATAAAACTACATATTATTTAATCACTTTTAAAGGAAACCCCAATAAGAAATAATCCATCTTTCTGAAAAACTACAACCTTGACTAGTTTCCATCCACTAGTACTTTCCCTAGACTTGAAATGCAGTATTCACAACAAAAAATCAATATTTATCATTCCAAATACAGATCTCATAAACCAAAATTGCTATGTGAAAGCTCTGAGAAGAGACTCGATCAATGTGAATGCTCTGCTATGTGAATGTAAATCTTGTCTTGAGCCTTCACTATAACCCACTAGACCATGCACATGCCAATGTACGGTAAGAATATCAATGATGAGTATATTCAACATGTTCTTTTAAAAATAAAACTTGTGCATTTGTAAAAACAAATATTTTATTGATGCCACCATTTTAAAATCATTTTTTATTTAAATCCCATATATAAGTTGGATAGCATATTTTATTGGTATCTCACTAAAGGAATGTTGCCCGGCTACTAATATTTTTTGGTATTTCATCATTAAAATATATAACTAGTCTGGTCATTTCACCTAAGAAAGTATCTAGCTCTATTTGCTATTACCCACGCATATATCTTTTTTCCATGATATGCAATGTTATGTGGCTCTATAAGTCCCTCCAATGGTACCAAGCCCCACATCCATAATAGTGCACTCACACCTATATAAATGTGATGTTTCTTACCATATGCAATATAATTCCATAATTCATATCAATTTTATATCATGGTGACAATTTTTAGAAAATATAATATTCAAAATAAAATATATAGTATCAAATTTGATAACACATATAATAATAAAAGTAACCATTAACATATTTGTTAGGGCCATTAGAGATAGACTATTAGAGAATATTTTTATGTTAGATGCATGTGTCACATCATTAACCTGATAGTACAAGCAGGGATATGAGTCAAAGTCCCAGCTTTAGAAAATAATAAGTAACTCACTAAAATATCTTCAGATGTCTAGTAGATAACAAAGGTTTGGTAGTCTCTATTTGTCTGTAAGTCTAAAAAATATGAAATTCCAAATGGAAGTGAGACATCATTAGAATTTTACATACTTGAAGTTATAGTCATGTGTTAGATACGAATATGTGACATCCGACTATGTCAATAGTAAGAGTGATGAACTTATTATTGATGATAGAGACAATGATGTAAGAATTTCATTTATGAAATATATTAAGATCTTTCATGACATGATGAATATGTGTTCATCAATTTATAATACCACCACTTGCATTGGATTCAAGTACATACGAAAAATTAGTGGCATGTTTAAGAATTTTAGAGATGGCCCAAAATTTAATGATATGGCTATTTAGATAGAAACTAATTACTTAAAATAATAGTCTATTATTTCATCTCTTTATTGTCTGGTTGTCTACATGGAGCCTAGGGTTAAGGTGAAAAATATTAACTTATATATCCTCATGCATGAACCAGGAATACTTACCTAAAGAGTTTATTCTTGAAAAGTTGACTGAGTTATTTGCATACAATGATACTAGGTATTGTAGTAGTTGTTGCCAGACACCAAGTATAGATATTGACACTGTATTCAGAAATGATGACTTCTTCATTTAGTTAGTGAGGTCGAAATGATGAGGTGAGCTATTGAATAAAAGTAAGCTATCCCGGTACTTAGATATCGATTATTATTCAATCATATCACATAATGATAACCAAAACCTTAAAATTACATAATGGTGGAAATCATGAGTCCACTTATCCTGTGTTGTCTAAGATGATATGAGATCTATTGACTCTTTCGGTGTCAAGCTTAGTATCAAAGTTTACTTTTTCTATTGTAGTTAATATAATTTTAGATATGAGATCGAGACTATGACCAGATATCATTGAGATACAAGTATCCATTTGAATTGAGAAATTCCAGATTGAGCATCTAGGATTATGCTGGAATAAGAATAGAGGAGTTGCTAGCAGATAATGACTCATGGAACTTTGAGGAGGTTGGACCCACCACTAATTATACCATCAGAAGCTTACACAATGATAATCAGTTGCATACTTTTACCGGTTGTCATTAAGATTGAGCTTGCATTATTATGATATATATTGATGATTTTTATTTTATGTTTTTGTTTTGAGTTGTGACTTTATGTTATTTTATTTATTTTTGGATTGAATGATGAATATTTGATGTATTTTATTTTGATATTTTTGATTATTTATTATACTTTGTTATTTGTGTTAATAAATTTATTATTTTTTTGTGATTTATATGAAATAGATAAAGAATGTAACATCGCAACTCATAAAAGGGTTACTTAAAATATGAAATATGTAATAAAAAATTTAAAATAATTAATCAACAATTCTATAACTAATGGGGTGGGGGTGAGGGTGAGATTGAGCCGGTGAGTCCAGTGCAGCTTGGTCTCGGACTCGGAGTCCTAGCTATGCTAGTTTATGCTAGATCTGGAATATTCAGGATTGAACTGGCCTAACTCAACTTGGCCAGACATGGCTTAGCATGACCCAACTATCTTCCCCTCTACCATTTCTGGGTAGACTGTGACATATTATTCATTTAAATTTAAATAATCCAAGTCACAATAAATTTATTTTTTTTTCATATACTACAAAAGTATTTCTCATAACTTTAATGAGAAAATATTTTATAGAAATTAAAAACAACCATACTACAACTTGAGACCTCCACTTTTTTCTCCAAGCAATTTGCTTTCCCTTGAACAAATTGATCCCGAAGAGTAGCTGAAGTAAAATTGTTACTTTTTAATTCTGACCCATAGACTCCATCTTGATCAATGTGATCCTTAAGAACTGTTTGAGTAATAGCTATATCATTAGGGATTTCTTTGAGATTCCTGTTTGTCTCAAAACAAATATTTGAGAAATATTGATCAACTATCCTAGATCTTCTCGAAGTAAGTGTCATAGCCGTACCGCTTTCTTTAGTCATATTGACTATCCAACTATTATTAGGTAACGTTCAGATAGCAAGTATGGACTATTTATAGAAAAGTGATCATCCACACAAATATATCCATGTATATTCAACTTAAAGTTGATAGATCTAATTTTTTTCCAAACATTTCTGATTTGATCTAACCTTAACTTGGATAATGTTTTGAGGCCTACCCTTTTACTCCTCACTATAGTCAGCACTCCATTTATCAAATATCTTTAATCTTTCCAAAATTTCATCACACAACCCATAATGTCCAACATTTCTATGAATAATATGTTCATTTGAACATCTTTGATATATTAGATATCCTTGAAAAATAATTGATATCTTATGTTTGTCTCAGGACAAATATTTTGGATGTCCATTATTCTCTATGTTTTTTTATCCTCCATCCTAATTAATCCATAATCCTTGAATGAACATGTCACAAACTAATTCAAGTTCGGAGTGACATGCAATGTGACTTCCTTGTACTATATTTTTTTCTACTTAACTTCATATATTCTTTTGGGCTTTGAATGATCGAGAATCAATTAAAGTAAGTTCAAAATAAATAGTTGGATAATTTCAACTTAATCATTCCAAATTAGTTGTGTCAAGTGGGTCGAGAGGCTCGGGCACGACTTGAGGCACAACTCGACTAAGTCATGCATAACACAACACAGCATAGTCTGGAATAGTGTATAGACGCGTGCCATGCTGGCTCGAGGTATGGTTCATGTTGTGGTGGGCTAGGAGGTGCTGAGCTTCATGCCGGGCTGGGCACGACTTGACTTCTGAGCCCATCAGCATAGTCCAGCTGCCAAGTATTTGGATGAGGGCATCCACATGGATGACCCACATCCAGTCAATCACCCGAGTTGAATGCTCAAGCCACAAGCCATCAATCAAACCTTCTAGAACCTATGCTAGATAACGGCAAACCAAAGCCTAATGGTCCCAAATAAAAAAAATATAAAATTAAGTGCATCCAGGCCATTAGATGCACTCCCAAAAAATCTAATGGTTGTTGCCTGTTGAGTTTCTACCCTATTTAATCATTAATATATATATATATATATAAATATAATCTTTTTCTAATTTATATAATATTTCATTCGTCTCCTATTCTCACCTCATATAAAATTAAGTGCATCAATCAATCTCATATTCTCAACTCACTCTCACACTCACTCTCCTCAACTCAAGATCTCAATTTTGCCTCTCTCATCTCATCTCTCTCTCTCTCATCTATCTCATGTCTCTCTCTCTTTCTCTCTACTCTCAATTTTGTTACTTTTGCTATTTTGCTTTTGCTTTGGCTTCGCTCTTGGGACTCAGGTGAGGAAATCAAATTGTGGTGGAGGATGTGGGTGGTGTGAATCTTTCTATCTGATCCATATTCAGTATTCCTTAAATTGGTATTATTTTTTAAATTTTATTTAGTTTTATATTTTTATTAATAATTTAATATCAAATCATTTTAAATTTAAGAATTATAATTTAGAATATAATTAATAAACTAAAAAATTAAAATGGGAAATAGAAAATTTAATTATAATAAGATTAACATTAACCATAAATGTAGATAATTTTAATATTGATAACTCTGTGGAAAGGTCCGAGTTCGAAACAATAATTTTTTTCATTGTCTCGACCGAAACTCATATATCTAAAAAATAAAAAATAAGAACATATACAGTTTAGACTTACTTTAACATTATACAAATAAAAAATGCTAGGAGTTTTGATAAAGAATCAACACAATACAAGTATTACAATAAAATATATACTTGTAGGAGTACAAGCGGGACTGGGTACTTAAAGAGACATGCCGAATAGTACACCAAAAACTATGGGGTATTAGATTTTAGGCAAACCCAACTGAGCTGTGCGATCTTTGAGGTTGAATCTAGTTTACCTTCTATGTTAGCCCCCTTCATATACTACTGTACGTTAGGAAGGGAAGGTATGACGAAACTATTTATCAAGATTAGTTTTCTAATTAAATTTTCGGAGGATCCAAGGATAGTCCGTATCATACAGACCTATTTACAGCCTACATATTATAGGATTATTAGGATCTCATCTAGGAAAGGCATGCTAAAATATTATAAGTTAGAAAAATAAATAATAACTAATAAATTTAGAAAATATAATGGCATAGTATTTATGACATCTGATATCTAAACTAGTTGTGATGATGCATCTTGTACATGTCTCACCGCCTACTATATAGATTCTAAATATAGATTCTAAATGAAAAGATAATATTAATTATCTTTAAAAAATATATGAGTGCATGATGAGAATCTTTAAAAAATATAATATTCAAAATAAAATATATAGTATCATATTTTAACACATCTAATAATGGAGTAGTCATTAATATTTTTGTTATAATCATTAGAGATGGACTATTAGAATAAATTTTTTAAATTAGATACATGTATTACATCATTAACCTGATAGTATAAGTAGGGATGAGGGTTTTTTTCCCCGCTTTAGAAAAAAATAAGTAACTCACTAAATATCTTCAGATGCTTAGCAGATAATAAGAGTTTGGTAGTCTCTATTTTTCGACGATTCAAAAAAAAATAAAATTCCAAATAGATATGAGACATGTCATGTCTAGCATGACACGGCATGGTGCCCATACTAGGCCACCAAAAACTAGTTTGTGCTAACACGACACAACCTATTTGACACCTCTATTCCAAATAAATTATTTTCTTCATTCATCCTAAAAAAATAATCAAATCATAAAAAATATTATTACTCGAAAACTAAGAATGAAGTCAGAATTTTTTTATTAGTTCAATAATGAATTAATTTGGCTTTTGTTTTTTAAAATCTTTTAATTTTCACTATTATAAATTTTATGTAAAAACATGCAGTGGATCTCAAGCAACTTTTTGGGTTGCATGGTTACAAACAAATATTATGCTCCAAAAATGGTAGAATATTCACACAATTAAACACATAATTTAAAATATTTTAATCTCCATAACACAATTCAAAGTTAATAGTTAATATAATTGAAAATACCCTTTGTGATGTTTGATTTATCTGGTGTTCTTCTGAAGATTTCTAAATACTTTGAGCACAATACATACTCTATGCAAATAAAATTTTCATGAACACCACATGAACACTACACATCCACCACATAAACCCCACATGAACTCCACACAAACACCATATAGAAGATGAGAAGTAAATGTTCTCTCTCAATTATTTTATAAAATCTTGCCAAAAAAAAAGAAACCTAAAAATGATTTATAACTTATCATTTTTGTCTTAAAGAAGAAAACCCCAACAAATGGCAACACCCACATGCACAAAAAAATATTCTGAAAGATCACAATCCACATTACTTTTAAATTTTCCTATTAATATGTGATCTCATTTCTCCTTTTTCATTTTAGCATTTCTCAGTATACATTATTTGTTGCTTATTTTCAATTCAATTTATATAATAAAAAAGTTATCATTTTATTTTGAATGCTAATTATATCCCATTAAATGCGAGCACTCATCCTCTTATTTAAAATTCAAATTAACATAAAAATCAAAACCAAACATAACCAAAAAAAACTTTAATCAAAAAAAAAACAACTCGAACTACCACAAACGTGGATAGATTTAACACAAATATGTTGGAAAATTAAGATTCTTTCATTCTAATTGATACACAAGCATTAGGTATAGTCTTGTGTGTGAAACACTTTTTTTTTATTTCAATACTATTCACTAGCATGTCGATTGTGTTTGTTGAGATTTTTGTTGAGTATGCCAAAGTTCGGTAAACAAGATTTGTTTGACTTGTGTTTTAGTTTATTTTATTTTAAATATAAATAGTAATATATAATTGTTATTTTATTAGTATATGTTTATTTTTTTAGTTATTATATTTTTGTTTATCTTTTTATTTGAAGTTGAGGTATACTATTGACCTAGACCATGAGATAATTTCTCACATTCTAGCAAGAATTCTATAAAATGAAAACTTTGGGGCTTCAATTCTTTAGCTTGATATGAAAACTAACTTAAGATGAAGACTGATTTGCTATATTACTATATAAATAGTAATATTGCAACTTCACTCTTCATTTATTTAGTTAAAAACCACGACTCTAGAAAATGGCCATGACTTTTTTTAGCATCTTGATATTTTTATAATATATAGTTATGATTCTATCAATGATCACAACTTGATCTAATCTCTTCGTATCACAAAGTCATGGTACTATGAAATGACAATAAGTTCATGCCTTCATTCATTTTTTGTCCATATAGGGTTGTATTGTTGTAGCAATTCCTTGGCATTTTTACTTAGATTGTATGTAATTGTCATGATTATAGTTTTCTTAGAGGACAAAATTTGTGACCTCAAAAATGACCATACTCAAAGTATTATCCTCTATGATATTAAGTATCTCTAATGTCTTGGCTATAAATAATCACAACAAGTTTTGGTATGAGTACTTATTGCTATTTAATTTTTTTATAACTCAAAAGACATGAACATGATATTATAAAACTATCATGGCTATATATATATATATATATAAAATTGCAACTTTATAAATTTGACTATAAACTTGAGCACCAATAAGGTTCTTGGTTGCTATGATGGAGAATTAATACCATAATCTTTAAAATTTTCTGTGTTATACATGGCTACTACTCTGTGATAATATCATGTCTATTATGAATGTATCACATAGTAGAAAAATTGTGCTAATTAGAAGGTAGGGTCATGACATACAAAAAATTTCATCAACTATTTATGTAATTTTTTGACTAATAATGAACCAAATTTACTAGGGATTCATATCTACCTCATTTGCTAAACACCTCCAAAAACTTATTGATTTCATGACTATTAATCAAAGTTCTCTAAAATAATAAAAATCATGAGATCAACATATATTCCCTCTATTTTTACATCTACACATCATTATCTTTTACTAACATAAATAAGAATGTTTGATAAATTTAACACTGAACAATAAATTTGTGGTATCTCTAAGCATTTTACCTTCTAATGGTGAATTATAAATTCTTCTCATTATAAAAAAGATTAAACTCATATAGTGTCATTATTTTTAATGGACTCTTTAGGAGTACCACTGGGCATACATTGAGTGATTGAAGGACACATACTTCAAAATGAAAGTCGAGAAATAGGAAAATAGTTAAAGTGTTATCAATGAAATAAACGATGACACATTAATAAAATAGTTATGTTCTTGGAAGCTACCACAACAAGAGTGAATGAATCAAACATTCGATGTTTGATTCAAAAGGATGATAATTTTGCTAACCAAGTGAGTCAAAAAATGATTGAATGTTTTGATTCAGATATTTTATTCCACATCACACCTCATATTAATATTTTTATATCATAGAAACCTTTTGATTATTGTGCAAGAATTTTAAGAAATGGAGATCATATATTGTGCGTATAGGAGAAATATATCTGTAGTTTCATTAGTACATCAATTAGTGATGAATTATGTACATTATGTAGCAATCTATATACATTCATGTGAACCTAATAGGAATATTTGATGATATAGGATACAAAAGTCATTTCATCAGAGGATTGTAAAAATTAGTCAAGTGTTCATTCATCATTGCGATGGATAAGAAAGAGAGTATGTTTTAAGACATCTAGGTAAGTCTGTTAAATGATTAGAAAAATTGTATTGATCAAAAGTACAATATTGGTCTCTCACATAGGAGACAATGATGATGTTAAAGAGAAGGGAATTTAGCAAATAGCTAAAAAGAAAATATTTTTATTTGATTAGGGATTCTCTCTTGGTTATTGCATTAAATGTTTGATTTGAAAAAAATTATTGATTATCATGTCACTTTTTTTCCATTTGATGGGATATAATACTCTTGATCATATTCATATTAGTATCTACTCTATGATGATCACAACACTCAAATGTGACCCTCTACTTTCATATATTTAATTAAGATCCCAATGAGAAGGTGTGTGCATCTACCTTAAGGCCAAATAACATGTTTTTAAAATTTTCTATATCAAAGTTGAGGAAGAGAGAGACTGACAAGAAATTGATCTTCATTTCATTCTGATAATGAGAGAAAATACATGAGTTAGTTTGAAAGCTATTATGTATCCTAAGAATCAATCTTGGAGGACACTAGGCAAGATTTCTCAATTAAATAACATGGCTTAAAGGATGAATTGGAATATTGAGGAGAGTGCCTTTTGCATACTTTCTCATAAACATCTCAAAAAGTTTTAGAGAGGATGTCCATATTAATATTGATTTAATCATTATGTCCTACCATTGATTCAAACAAGTAATTGAATTTGGCTAAAAGTATTCATTAACATACGAAAAGAGGAAAAATAAAAATTAATTAACACTATACATTCATGCATATTTCTTATCTATGGACTTAAAAAGTTTAGGCACAAAATATAAGCTCTGATAGTTAAGAAGCTTATTCATAGCAGAAATATAACTATTCTAGAAGACTAATTAATTGATGTTAGTCATCAGAGTATTGATGATAGCGAACCTTTTGACATTTCCATTTGAATGGATCATGTGGTTCTTCTTTCCCATATCAGACATCAATGGGAGGAATTGAGCTACTAAATGATGATTATGAGCCACAAAACCTTGTTATTTTTGATGATACATCTCAACCTAAGTTGAGAAGATCTTTTAAGTCGCACTAATTATCCTCTACATTTTATGATTATATAATTCTCATGGATTACAACAAGTAGGAATAGATTGAGTTTCAACATATCAACTAGACTCATGATATGAAACCCTAATGTAATGGAAAGTAAATTTTAAAAAATAAATAGATCTTTAGATTAAACCTAATGATGATGACTATCTATTGAGGTTTGATGCTTTGTTAGTTGTATAGGGACTTAGTCAAAGGAATGAGTTGATTTTGATATGGTAGTCTCTATAGTTATGAAGATGCCTTCTATTTGAGTCATTTTGAGTTTGGATGCTAGTTTCTATTTATAAATCAATCAATTTAATGGTATCAACTTTTCTTTATGCTGATATTCGATACATACTTTATATGGATTAGGCTAAAGAATTTCAAATAGAAGAAAAATAATGTCTCTACAAACTCAAAAAAAACATTTGTATGGACTTAAACAAACGCTCATATAGTAGTACAAAAGAATTATTCAATTTTAGAATGTAATGACTTTCACCATACCTATTCTTAAACAATGCATTTGTTAGTAGTTAGTTAGGTGATGAAAGAATTATACATTTACTATATATCAATGACATGTTATTAAATAGATGCAATAAAGAAAATACTAGAATGATTAAGGGGGAGCCTTGTTTGGCATATTTTAGGGATAAATACATCCAAGATAGACCTTGTAGATGTTATTGGCTATCTCAAAAATATTTTGTGGAGAATGTTTTTGATATGTTCTTTATCAAATAAACTAAGCTAGTGACAATCCCATTAACCAAATAATTAAAGTTGAGTATAGATTATTTTTCTAAGACTAATGAGGAACAAAGGACCATGAGAGGTATTTCCTATCATTCATATTTTGTTCATCTTATGTATGTTATAATCTTTACTAGATAGAATATAACACATGTTGTCAATGCGGTTGTGGTTTATCATTTTCTTTTGGGCTTGGATAGATATCAGTAGGAAATAATAAAGTATATCATAAGTTATATTTGAGATGCATCACAAGAATGTTAATGTATGTTTGGGTGAAAGTCCCTTCTTAAAAGATACACATATGATGATATAGCTGGTGATTTACTATGGAGGACGACCACTATAGTTATCTAATAATATTTGAAGAGTGAGCAAAATCTTGATAATCCAATATCCAAAAGAGCACAAAGTATTGAGAATGAATTCGTTGCAACTATAGAAGCATGTAGAGAAATGTTATAGATGAAAATAATTTTAGTAAACTTGGATGAGTGATATGAAACATATATTATTCATGTGATAGTTAAGGTGCTATACTTATATCTAAAAATTTGATCATTCACAATATCTCAAAGTATATTGATATGTGGTATAAATGGATAATAGATGTATACAAGGAAAGAAATAGAGAGGTGTGTGAAAGTAATGTTTTTTTGGGTTCTAGTTATTGAAACAAAAAAAAAATGCAAATACACATTTTTTTTTCTTTATAGAAGCTTTAAAAACCCAAAGTAAAGGTGACAAGTTTTTCGGAAACTAATATTCCTTTTATTGTAGCCAAAAAAACACTCTTCTACCTATCTCTAGTTGTTGAAAGGCATAAAATTAAGGGTTTGAGTTTTTGTAATGATTTTGGATAGAAATCCTATTCTAATTTTTGTCCAAAATAATATATTTAAATATCATGTTGTTTAGTGCTTATATTACTTGTATGGTGCCATGAAGATTGTTTCCATAACATTATTGATGAATTGAAGAATACCCTAAACTAAAGAAAAAATTTTATAGATTTCCTAAGTTTTCACTGAAAAATGCTAGGTTGGCATTTTTATTTTGGAATTTTTATTTTTAAAATTTTATGTTTTAAAAGTTAAGGTTTTTCAATAAAAAATATAATTTTTGAATGTGAAATTTTATACAGACTTATGTATGTACGATAATATGCCTAAAACATGAATTGGTGGCTTTAATTGATGCTTTGAAATTTTTGTTTTAGATGTATGGTTATTGGATAATTTTCTAAAAATTATATTTGAGTTTATGCTGAAATTTTCTACTAAAACTATATATAAATTAATATTATAAAATTTATGCTGAAATTTGAATATAAACTTATAATTAGAATTATTTAAAAAATTGTATTTTTTAGAAATTAAAACTATTAAAATTAGTTTAACAAAAATGAAATTCTGAATATAATTTATTTTTTCAAATGCCTTTACTATAACTAATAAAATAATTCATTTTAGTTTTGTTGAAGAAGTTATTCACTAATACTAACATTTGGTGTCAGAGCATTCAAATAGTATCAAATTGGTATTAGAATATTTTGATACCAATAAAGTGATATTGAAGAATAGTTGTGATACTTTTATTTGTGTGTTTAACCTTTAGTTTACTTTTATTTTTATCTTCATTATGGATTCCTTGATAATAAAATTAAATCTAACTAACTATTTTATTTGTAAAAATAGAATAGGTGATTATCTTAGATGTGTTTAATGAGCCATATCAGGCTAGAAAGACCCATTTTTAGTCCCAACCACACACCACAATGATGTATTGAGCACCACAAGGATTTTTAGCATGTACCTTACCATATTACCATGACACACAAAAGAAGTAGCTCGACATAGTCCATTTCCTTACTTGTTGCTTGGATCATGCTAAATCATGCCTTGATGGGTTGGGTTGGATCAAACCTCAACATGCTTATGCACTAGGCACGAGGGGAATCATGTCGAGCTATTCCTGGGCTAGCTTTCATAAGTCATGTCATAACCCATCCCACACCTCTATATGATTTTGATGTCAAGAAGCTACATGACCATGTGATTGGGAAACAAAAACCTAAAAATATGAGTTTCTAAAACTAGCAAGAATTATTATACTATTCAACAAAGGATATATATGCAAATATATCTCTATGTGGACAAAAAAATGATGATAGATAGTTTATGCCAGAAACTAGAAAACTTGACTCTATATTCAAAATCAATTATTTAGAAAACAAAATATTAATCTTAGATGCCTTGTGAATTTAAAATTCAAGAATAGAAATCAAATTTCAACAGACATTAAAGTTTTCTAATGGCTCGTGAACCAGTTTCTATCTATGAAGATAAAGTTGGATGATGAATTACTAGCATGACTACTACTTAGCACATTTCTAGATAATTAAAATAACTTTGTGTAATTAAAAGCATGTCACCTACTTGAAGTATTGTATTAAACATTTCATTATAGAAAATTTTTTATATGAAGACGTAAGGAGAAAGGAAAAATGGCAAAACTTTTTTTGTCTTTTATTCTTAGAGATGTAGTAGAAGCACTACTAAACAAGCACATAGAAATGGAAGGATCTATTCTTCTAAAAGTAGGTTATATAAAAAAAATAGTAAGGTATTATCATAGTAATAAGTTAGAAAACATGAAGAAAAACTATTATTCTAGAATGTGACTACTACAAGAGAAATAAAAGAAGATAGCCTCAAAAGAGAGGCAAACATAATCATCTTTGACAGTAACATTATCATAATTAGTGTTGGAAATTTTATAAGCATAGTGAGCCTGAAGGGTGAAGGGTGAATGGCTGATTAAATTCAAGTGCTTCATTTGACATCACATATCATATTTATTTCTTTACTACATACACACCAAGTAATTAAAACAAAGTAAAAGTTGAGAAATGATAGGATATCATAACTTATGGCATTAAAAAGATTAAGTTTGTATATGCACGTAGAACATTAGCTATTATTTAAAGATACCTATTATATACTAGATATTCAAATGAATCTAATATCCATGGATATGTTAAATGGACCTTCAACTACAGGCTTGAAGGAATATATTGTATTTGACTAGAGATCAACACTTTATGAGTATATGATATGCATGTCTAGAAATAATCATAAAATACCATTTCACACCAAATTTGAGATAAAGTCTATGGAAAACAAGTCTCCATATGTTCAGATAAAAGGGAAGAATAATTTGGACAATTTACTTTGTAAATTTTATTGATGGTCGTCTAAGAAGATATGGGCATTTATCTCAAAGATTAAAGATGAGATGTTCTATATCTTTAAATATTTCTGCATTACTATTGAAAGAATGACTAGTGTGAAACTAATTTTTATGCATTTTGTTAATGAAAAAAATACATGAGTTAATTTAAAAGCTATTTTATATCCCATGGTATCAAACTTGAAAATATGTTAGCAAAGATAGCTCAATTGATTGGTGTGACTTAAAGGATGAATCAGATTATTGAGAAAAGAGTCATAAGCATGTTTTCTCACACAATTCTTCCCAAATAATTTTAGAGTGAGGCAATTTGTATTTTATTGATTTAACCAATATCTATCTTGGTGTCGCCCTACTTGGTGATGTTCCTAATAATATATAGACAAGAAAACAAGTCTAGAAGGAATATCCATGAATATGTTAAATGGACCTTCAACTACATATTTGTATTTTAAAGATGCCTATTATATACTAGATATTCAAATGAATCTAATATCCATGGATATGTTAAATGGACTTCAACTACAGGCTTGAAGGAATATCTTGTATTTGATTAGAGATCTACACTTTATGAGTATATGATATGCATGTATAGAAATAATAATAAAATACCATTTCACACCAATTTTGAGATAAAGTCTATGGAAAACAAGTCTCTAGATGTTCAGATAAAAGGGAAGAATATTTTGGACAATTTACTTTGTAAATTTTATTGATGGTCATCTAAGAAGATTTGGTCATTTATATCGAAGATTAAAGATGAGATGATCTATATCTTTAAATATTTCTGCATTACAATTGAAAGAATGACAAGTGTGAAACTAATTTTTATGCATTTTGTTAATGAGAAAAATACATGAGTTAATTTTGTTGGGTAATTGCGCTTTCATGGTAGTGAGATTAAAAATAGAAATAACAGAAAACATAGAAAAACAAGCAATATAATTCCAAGTTCTCAAGCATCCATGACAGAATCAAAAATGAGAAAATCAACACCGAAAATAACGTGGTTCGCTAGTCGCTCAGTACGACTAGCTACATCCACCAGAAAATGCTTATGCATTATAGATTAACACCAAAAACGGAAAGGTCTTACAGTATGCAGCACACAGCAGTCATGAAAATTCGTGCAGAGAGAAGAGATGGACGATGAACAGTTCCACGGGTCAAAAATAGTCACACGAAAAATAAAATTACAAATCGTTTTATATTAAAAAAACATCCGGTTCATTTAACCGCAGTGGGTCAGATCATGGAACGGGTCAGGCTCTGTCCAAAAATTTCGGCCCACTGACCGGACAGCGGGACCTCCATTATTGTGTTACTACTGCATCCCCGGGCTTTTAATATTTTTTTTCCCGCACTTACGTGAAAATATTAAAACAGAAAAATATTTTGTTATACAAACAGATTATTAAATAAAAACAAATTACATATACAGCAAATTTAAAAGCTATTTTATATCTCATGGTATCAAACTTGAAAATATGCCAGCAAAGATAGCTCAATTGATTGGTGTGACTTAAAGGATGAATCAGATTATTGAGAAAAGAGTCATAAGCATGTTTTCTCACACAATTCTTCCCAAATAATTTTAGAGTGAGGCAATTTGTATTTTATTGATTTAACCAATATCTATCTTATTGTCGTCATACTTGGTGATGTTCCTAATAATATATAGCCAAGAAGAGTTATCGCATATGATCACCTAAGAGTATTTGGCTATTAAATTTGCATTCATATCCCAAAAGAAAAGAGAGATCAAAACTAAAAGACACTACGCTTTCATACATCTTTCTTAGATATAAACATTATGAGTTCAGGTACATAATGTCAGACTTAATAGCCAATAAACATGTTTAGAGTAGAAAATTGACCTTTCTAAAAAATTAATTAATTAAAGATAGTCATCTAAGTAGTGAGGAATAAAAACTTTATAGATTTTTATCCACACAGATCCAATGTGTCTTCCTTCAATAGATCAGACATACAAGGGAATAAATTGAGTAGTTAGGTAATGATTATGATCCACAAGATTCACCAATTGAGGATGTGAGAGATGATATTTTAGTTGGAATTGGATAAGACCTAGTTATTCATGAAGATATTTTTGTTAGAAAACTAACTCTTTTGACAAAAAAATGAGAAATTGCTTTAGGCTGTGCATAAAAAGATTGAGCCCCTAAATATTAACAAGACTTAAAATATGATTTTATTATCTAATGGGAATCAAATTATTAAATACAAATGGATCTTCAGAATAAAATCTATTAATTATTACTCTCAACCAAGATATATACCTTCGTTAGTCATAATGGTGTTTAATTAAAAGAAATAACTTGACCTTGATATAATTTTTCCAGAAGTGAAAATGCCTTGTATTTGAATTATTCTGAGGTTCACTATAAGTTTTAATTTTGAAATTAATCAAGTCAATGTAAGGATAATTTGTTTCATGAAATCCTTCACAAGATAATTTATATGGATTAGCCTGAATGATTTTAACTAGAAAGAAAACCAGATATCATTTGCAAACTCAAAATGAATTTGTATGAGCTTTGCCTGAATGATTCTAACTAGAAAGAAAACCAGATCTCATTTGCAAACTCAAAATGAATTTGTACGAGCTTTAACAAGCCTCCATGTAGTAATACCATTTTTTTAGAGTCTCATTAATTCAATACACTTTTTGTTAACATTATCTATTAGTTATACATCTGTTAGGTGACACTAGAATTATACTTCTATTCTATGTTATTGACATATTAATCTTTGGTTATAAGATAGCACATATTAAAAATATTAAGGAGGGGAGAAAAAAAGAGTTTCTATGAAATAATTGCACCTAGTCAAGTAGATTATATGGATGAGCATCATCCAAGAGAGGGTCTTCCAAGTTTATTAGAGTATCTCAAGAATGCTATGCAGATAATGTTCTATATAGGTTCTTTGATAGAGAGGCAAAGCATATCTCAATACATTTAGCTAAATAATTCAAATTGAGTACAAATTATTCTATTAAGATTATTGAGAATATGAGAAACAAGAGAGGTGTTTTCTATGCTTTAACTATCAGCCATCTTTTGTATTTTATAATTTATATTAGACTACATAATACACATATTGTCAGTGTGGCCAGTCATTATCTTTCAAACTTAGGTAGATATCACTGAGGGGTAATGAAATATTTCTGAATATTTCTTGAAGGTGCATCTTAGTATGGGAATGTGAATGTTTGCTTTTCTCAGATACATATATATTGTGAAAAACATACAAAATGTGAATACATAAATAATATGATTTTTATAGAAAATGGGACAAAATGAAATTTTGCTATAAGAAAAAAAAATTGAAAAATTTTAGAATCCGGATGATAAAAAGGACTTCAACATTGAATTCGTCTTGAGAAATATAGCTTTGGTAATAAATTTCATCAAATTCAGAGTAATCAAAATTTAATCATTTTTTATATTATTTTATAATTATTAAAAAATAGAAATTGACATGACATATATGTGCATGGGCAGCCTAGGGGTCAAAAGGAGGAGTTTTTTTTATTATTTTAGTATAATAATAAATATAATAATTACAAAGTAGATGGGAAATTAGGAAAAAATAGAAAAAAGGAGACCGATGTTGGAGAGCGAGGGTGGCACTGAGAGAAAAAAAAAATTAAAAGAACCATAATGTTCTTCTACTATTAGGTGATTATTTTGGAATCAAAATAAATTAGTCTAAGAATAAAAGTTGCTCTATGTGACGAGAGCTTCGTATTGGTAGTAAATTTTAAAAGTTTCAATAAAATATTCTGAGAGGTAGTAGTTTTCTCCTATTGAATTTTTTTTCTATATAAAAGCCATAAATAACCGTGAATTATAATTCAATTCAAATTGTTTTAAAAATTAAATTATGAATAGTTAATTGGTTAAATTTTGGGTGTTAGGTTTAAAAATATATTGCAGTATGAATTATATTTGTATAGTTATAATTGTACTTGGAATATAGTTTATTCATACAATGTCCATACTCAGTTATAAGGTATTTTTCGGAGAATGTCCAATATTATTTTTTGGAGATAGTTCATATTTTTCAGAGAATATCTAATATTTATCAGAGAATGTCCAAGAAAAAAATATATATTTTTTTGGAGAATGCCTAATATTGTGTTTCAAAGAAGATCCATATTTTTTGGAGTATGTCATATATATATATATATATCACACTTGGCTTCGGAATGTGCTTAAAACTCAGGGATACTCAGGATACAGGCATAAAAACATTTCTTCCATAATTAAATTCATGTAAATATTGTATTTGAATGGGTGTTGATATATGTGCATGATTTTTTTACATGCAGATGACAGACCCACGTGCAGGATCGTACGTGTGATGAAAGTTGATGGTGGCTTAAGTTGTAAATTGTGTGTTTTTTTATTGTGCTTAGCAAATTAAAAGAATATGTAAGCCACATTTATAAAAAAAATAAACATATTATTTTATTCCATATTTGTTGTGTGATGAATGAATGGAGGCTCATGAAGATGGGGTATGATAGCTTGGTATTAAAGGTTAGGTATATGATTACAATGGCTCAAACTTTTTACAAGTTTCATAACTTGGTATAAAATTTTAGGTGTACAAATATCTAATGCTCGAAAAATTAATATCCATGTAACAACTTGGTGTCAAGGTCCAGATAAAAAATTTCCTAGAATGGATCACAACATATAGTAGATTTTTTTGTATACATTGGTGTGTCATATGTTGCGTGTTTTATATTATATAGATTTTATGTGGCCACTAATGTTACTAAGGTTCAAAAATTAAAGGATTGATTGAAATTGTCTATCTAGGTCATGATTGTAGGATTTCTCACCAAAGATATGGATTTGATAGTTAAGATAGCTTTAATAATCGAGTAAGAGGTGGAGGATGCATGAAACATCTTAATAGGTGAGTGGGAGTGCTAGTGGAATGAGAAAAGAAAGCCAATATTCTTCTGGGAAGTGTTAGAGACCTTTTATTTCATGAGGATTTCAGAAATAAGGTCGTAAGTATCAAGACCAAGGTTAGACTAGTAGTTCTAGCCATATTGGATAGGGAATTTATTTTCAATGCCATTAACCTAGATATTAGAAATGGAAATGCCTAGTGAAGCAAGGATCCTGAGATTATGAGACATCATAGCCCTAGACATCTGTGGGAAATATGTAGACATGATTTATTTTTTATTTTTCTAGTATGGGCCAAGGCCTCAAGGGAATCGGCTGAAATCTCGAGATACTTCACAAGTACTTTATAGTTCATTAGCAAGCAAGAGGCCTATGCATGGGTTGGGGTCAAAGAGAGGGCCCATAGGATGGGACTATGAGAACCCAAGGGCATGTCTATTCTATTACACCATAGCTAGAGATGGCAAATCAATCGGTAATACAAGATACTTTCTTACTTTTTTATTTATGGGCAAGAGTTTTATTTGATTCTGGTGCATTACATTCATTTATTTCTGCTTCATGTATAAAAGAATTGGATTTAAAGGTTAATAACTTGTATGAGGCATTGCATGTGACTTCTCCATTGGGGACTAAGGTGAAAATTTTTAATATATGTCAAGATTATGCGTTAGAAATCTTAGAGATTCTACTCATGGTAGACCTTATGATTATAAACATATCATATTTTGATGTAATTCTTGACATGGATAAATTGATAACACATCTAGTCATTATTGATTGTGGTCATAAAGAGTTATTACCAACATACTAGACGATGTATTTGTTATATTTCAGGGGATAAAGTATGATGCTTTATCCTAGGCTATATACAATTCTAGATGGTATGGATAACTGATGAGTTGGCTAGCATGCTTAAGCCTGGAAGATGCGTTGACACCAAATATGGATCATCCTTAGATAGTTTGTAAATATGATGATATTTTTCCAGATGAGCTATTAGGATTACCCCCCATAAAGGGTTGTAGACTTTAGTATTGAGTTACATCCTAGTATATTATCCATTTCTATCTCTCCACATATGATGGTAGATGGAATTATAGGGTTAAAATTATTTATCAGTATCCATTACCAAGGGTGATGATTTATTTGATCAATTGAAAGATGCACTAGTCTTTTCCAAAGTAAATTTTCATACTAAATATCATCAGTTGAGAGTTAGGGATGATGTCATCCCTAAAACATCATTTAGAACATGGTATAAGCATTATGAGTTTATAGAGATGCCTTTCAGATTAACAAATATGACAATATCATTCATGGATCTTATGCATATAATATTTTAGCCATATTTAGATTATTTTATTGTAATCTTTTGTTATGACACTTTGATCTACTCTCAGTCCGAGAAAGAACATGAATATCATTTAAATGTTATTCTCATTACTTTAAGAGAACATAAGTTGTTCGCCAAATTTAGTAAATATGACTTTTGGCTAACAATGATAAACTTTTTGGAACACATAGTATCGACTACTAGTGTCTTAGTGGATGCTAAAAAAGTCAAGTCAGTCATAAATTGAGATAGACGAAAGTTAGTTTTTGAGATATATAGTTTCTTAGGATTGGTTAGGTATTACAGAAGATTTATTGAGAATTTCTTCCATTTAGCTTCTCTTAATGACTAGATTGACCCAGAAGGAATTCAAGTATGAGTTGATTGATCTATGTGAGAATGCATTCTAAGAATTAAAAATGAGACTTTAGCTCATATTCTGATAGTTCTGAATAAGGGACATAAATATACAGTATATTATTATGTCTTAAAAGATGGGTTGGGATGTGTTCCAATGTTGTGTGGGAGAGTTGTAGCATATGGTTCATGGTAGATAAAGAACCACGAATAAAATTGCCCCACACAAGATATATAGTTGGCAGCAATAGTCTTTGTCTTAAAAATATTACCCCACTATCCCTTTTGAATAAGATGATTGAGATATAGAAACAAGATATAGAGATATTATCCATTAGGAACTGAGTATAGATTGCTATGTGCGATGAGGGCTAGGCCATTCATACAAATAGTAGTCTTTGGTTTAGGAGATCGATCGTGGTTCCTCGGATAGTAGAATTGAGAAAGAAAATTCTTAGAGAATTCCACTATTCTCATTTTCAAATACAACCAGGTGGCACAAAGATGCATAATGATCTTTGTTGCCAGTAGAATTGGAATTAGATGAAGAGACACATTGGGGATTTTATGTGATAATGTCTCACATGTCAATAGATAAAGGCTAAGCATCAGAATCCAACAGGGTTATTCTAGCCATTTGAGGTAGCATGGTGGAAATGGAAGCATATAATGATGGATTTTGTGACTCACTAGGCAAGGGCATCATGAAAACGTGATATTGTGTGGGTGATAGTGGACTAGCTTACCAAGTTAGCACAATTTCCTGTTATGTTGATGACCTTCATACTAGAGAATTCTATAGAGTATACATTCGATTACATGGAGTGCTAGTATCTATTGTATCAGACCGAGATCCCAGATTTATGGCTTACTTTTGGAAGAGTTTCAAAAAAGACATGAGAACAAAGTTGGTAATGAGCACTACTTTTCATCTATAGACGGATGACCAGTCAAAAAGGACCATACAAGTTTTAGAGGACACGCTAAGAACATGTTGCCTGGATTTCAAAAGTAGCTGAGAAGAATATCTGTATTTGGTTGAGTTTACCTACTACAATAGTTATCATGCAAGTGTACAAATGTACCGTATGAAGTATTATATGGAAGACCATGTCAATCTCTAGTTTGTTGGATTATGGTGGGAGATAGATACACCATGGGTTCAGATTTAATTAGAGACACCCCAAAAAAATATAGATTTGATACATCTTTTTATTGTTCAAAGTTGATAGAAAAGTTATGCTGATAGACGACTATAACCTATAAGAATTTCAGGTGGAGATTATATCTTCTTGTAAGTAATACTAAAAAGGAAAGTAATCAAATTTGACAAGCATAAAAACTATCACCAAGATATATTGGGTCTTACAAGATATTTGAGAAAGTAGTTGTGGTCGCTTATCATTTGGTATTACTACCACATTTAACTGGTGTCCACAAGATATACCATATTTTTATGATTAGGAAATATATTTATGATCTAACTCATGTAGTGGATTGGGATGAGCTCATTATTGATGTAGATGGGATGTTTAAAGAGAGTTTAGTGCATATCATAGATAGTCAAGACTAAGTTTTGTGATGCATGAATATGAGGCTAGTAAAAGTTATATGGAATTTAAAAGGAATAAATGAAACAACATGGGATTGTGAAGACATGATGCATGTTGTTTATCACATTTTATTTGAAAATGAAGGTATGTGTTTTAGTCATTTAATAATTATTTAACTTTAGCATATACTTATATTTGTAAATAGTTACATATGAGAATTTTGGGGTATAATTCTTTAAGGAGGAAAGAATGTAAAAATTAGGAAAAAATGAATAGATAAATAATATGATTTTTCTAGAAATGGGGCAAAATAGAAAAAAAATTGAACAATTTTAGAATCTTGATGATAAAACGGACTTCACCATTGAATTAATATTACGAAATATAACTCCGGTAATAAATTTCATCAAATTCTTAGGTAGTAAAAATGTAATCATTTTTTATATATTAGTTTATAATTGTTAAAAAAAACTAGGAATTGACATGACAGCTATGTGCATGTGCAGCCTTGGTGTCAAAAAAAAGATTTTTTTATTATATTTTAATAAAATAAAAATTATAATAATAATAAATGGATGGGAAAATGGAAAATGATGAGAAAAAAGATGTAGAGGTTGAAGAGATAGGGTGGCAATGACGAGAGAAAAAAATTAAAAGAACCATAATGTTATTTTGCTATTAGGTGATTTATTTTGGAATTGAAACAAATGAGTCAAAGAAGAAAATTTTCTCTACTCAACGATAGCTTCGTATTGGTAACAAATTTCAAAAGTTTTAGTGGAATATCCCTAAAGGTAGTGTTTTTTCCAATTCAAATTTCTTTCCATTTCTAGAGGGTTCTACATTTGAGCATGTATTTGCGATTATAGATTATGTATATATATATATATATATAAGGGTCATAAATTACCATGAATTATAATTCAATTCAAACTATTTTAGAAAATAAATTTTGAATAGTTAATTGGTGAAATTTTTGGTATTTGGTATATTAATATATTATTATGTGAATTATGTTCATGTATTTATTACAATGCTTGGAATATAGTTTAATTATAAACGAAATATTTGCAATTCATATGCATGGAGATTTCACAAATAAATGGGTTTGTGCATAGTTTATATATATTTATAACTATAATAGATATTATTTATGTGGTCTTGAAATGGGACAACAACCACACTAAGTTTCGCGGTATTTTTAGATAATGTCCAATATTATTTTTCGGAGAAACTACATATTTTTCGAATAATGTCAAAGAAAAAAATATATATTTTTCAGAGAATGTCTGATTTTTATGCCAAGTGTACCTCCTTCATTAGATTTTTAAGCTACATTGTATGAGAAACACTTAAGGTTACCATAACATATTCTATTCACAAGTAGATAATGTGAGCATTAGTTATTTTTTTGATATTCATGTAAATATAGTATCGCTCATGAATAACACAAACCTGGTGGTGCTAATTCAATTATCAATGTCTCTATCCCAATCACTAGCACTATACCCAAAAAGTTTGTAATCTTAAAAAATCAAAAAAGAATAAATCATAGTTAATAGTATCTTTCAAATAATGAAGTCTCTTTGTAACTTTGAAATGAGTCCTTACTAGAGATTGCATGTAGCGATTAATCAATCTAACTACATGAAAGATATTTGTTTGTATAGCTTGACTTCATTTCCCATTAGTATGCCTTTTGACTTATAGTTCTCCATCTTGGATTTTTTGAGGATTTCATTTTCATTATTTTCTTGTGAAAAGAAAATTCAAGCATCTTGTTATATAATATACTTTTATCTTGAGTCTCATATCATGTATCTTGAATTCCTTAGTCATCACTTCTTTGAATTTATTTAACATACTTGGGTTGATTCTAGTGAATATTAAATTATTTACTTAAAGGTAGATTATCAAAATATCCTTTTCTTTAATATTGATATATAAAACATGCTTGCAAAGATATTTTCTAAAGCTATTCATTTTGAAGTATTTGTGAATTTAACTAATTCATGCCCTTGGTGCTTATTTTAACCCACAAATAATCTTTTTTCAATTTTAGCATATTAACTTCATGATCTTTTACTTCATAGCCTAATGGTTACTGAATATAAATTTCTTCTTCAAGAACTCTATTTGGAAATGTAAATTTTATATCCATTTTTTGCATTCGGTATCTTCTAATTATTTTGAGCTATCAAGGAAATAATTAATCTTAATAATTATGACCAAATAACTAGAAAAAAACATCATCAGAGTCAATCTCAATTTTTTGATTATAGACATTCACACCTAGTCTTGACTTGTGCCATTTAATTTCACTTTTTACGCCCTACTTTATTTTTTATAATCATTTGACACCTATAGATTTGTGTTCTTTAGAAGCGAAACAAGTTCACATGTATCATTCTTCTTGATGATTTTGATTTCTTCGCCTAATACATCTCTTTACTTCTTTTTCTATTGCAACTTCATGATAGTTCATTTGTTCATAGTTAACAACAAAACAAAATAATATGAGATTATCTTATCATTTAGTTATATTATATAGATTTTGAAGACTTCTTGTCATTGAACATATCTTTCATGTTCACTTTCACTTTTACTTGAAGTAGGTTAGACTATTGGCTATTGTTAAACTTCTTTATGAATTTCTATTTGTGTCACCTCATCTTTAAATGGAGGAGTGAAATTTGAATTATCTATATGAGATTAAAAATCTCATAATTTTTCTTTGTTAAACACCACATCTTAGCTGATCACAATCCTTTTATTGTTAAGATTATACAGATTGGAACCTATCAAATTTGAGTCATATCCAATGAAAATAAAACTCATTTTTATAATCAAACTTGTTCTTTTCTCATTTGGTAGATGAACATGAGCTCTACTTTCAAAGACTCTCAAGTGTGAGATACCAGGATTTCTTTCACTCCATGCTTGTAGTATTTTTCCTAAACATGTCTTGTTGGAGGTCGATTGGACAAATTAACTATACATGTCACTCTTCAACCCAAAACTCTTAGGATAGTTTCTTATTTTCTCCAAACTCCAAAACTCTTTGGGCAATTTCTTTCTTAATCTTCATGGTAAGCTATCCTTTTTGCATATCAATAAAATGATTAAAGTTTTTTTATCAGTTTACCAAGTCAAGTGCAATAAAATTAATTGGAAGAATAAATTTGTTCACATGAACTAACACATCTTCAATTTTTCCATCAAAATAAACAAAAAATCTTTGAAAAAGCAGAGAGTATATGTGATGGGTCTTGATTTTCTAATATCTAGCTGCTTGAACATGGACATAAAAAAAAGAGTTGCATTTATGTATAAGTGTCATGATTTTAAATTATCTATCTTGATGTTATATGTGGAAGTTGAGGAAAAGGATGTGGTTGTTAATTTTGTTGTTTTGACCTATTTTGCGATAATGATACTGTAGCATCATTGATATATGCACATATTTTTCTAATTTCTTATCACTATTCAAATTGATACCATTGCAATGTTCCTTGTCATTTTTCTATGATTTTCTATATATAGTAATAAAACCTTGAGAATGATTATTCAAAGAATTTGCTAATTATCACATTTGATTCTCCAAAATTTTGAATGATACAAATTTGGCTTTGAATTATGACATCATTTTTGTCTATATTTTTTTACTAATATTTAACAAGGGCTTAACTGATTATGAATGTCTGATCCTTGAAGTGAAATATCCTATTAAAAACTAGGTGGTACAACTAAACTTTATAGTGCATTAGAAATATTTGATCCTTGATTACTATGAGAGAGACTAGAGTGTTTCTTCCATCCTTGTTTGTAATTGTTGGAATATGTGTTATTATATTTGTTGTAATTTCTCATATGTAATAAATAAGTTAGATTGGATGGACAATTATCAAGTGAATATTCATCCCCACAATATACACAAGATACAATAATCAAATTACTTATATTTTGTTCTTGACTTAGCTTCATTGACTTTAGCATATTCAAAATAAGAGAAACCTATGTGATCAAAGTTGTTAGAGCATCAACCACAAGGACTCCAGCCACTCTTCTTTCTCTATAGAATCTCATCTCTCATTGTTAGATTTATCAAAAAAAAGTTTTATATGTTGAAACATCCATTACAATATGAGTTTTTAGTGTGCCTAGGTCATTCCACACGGACATGCTTAGCCAACCATGTGGTGAACTAATTAAAAATTCCTGCCACATGTACAAGGAGGTGGGGCAGGGTAGGTTTTTAAAGTTTTTTTTAATGACTAGGCAAGGTAGGTTTTTAAAATTTTTTTTAACGACCTGGCAGCGCAGGCACGGGCCAATTGGACTGAAACTGCTTCCCAAACTAAGGTCCTCGTCATGGACCTCACAATACCCATATTGGTGGACTGTGCCAATGGACCAGACACTCGGGTGGTGCTTGGCCCAAGATGGGGCACAGCACCCCCTAGCCTAGTACAACATTAACCATGCCTTGGACCTGAATAACTCAAATCCAGGCACAGTTCTGGATCATGTCAAGTCGAGCTTGACTTGGCTCAGTTAGGCTGTGCCCACGTGCTGTGCCTAATCAGATTAATACATAGACTAAATTTATATATCAATTTTGATTTATCAATGATTATTTATGATAATGCCAAAATAAGCCCTATGTATGATGAGATTGCATAATATATTGTTTTAATATGATTTTGATGACTTCCGACTTATTTAAAATTTATTGATAAGATCAATGAAATTCATTGATAATATCTATGAAGATTTTTGGTAAGATCAATGAAAATTCATTGATAAGATTAATGCAAATTTATTGATAAGATCAATGAAAATTTATTGATGAGATTAATTTAAATTTATTAATAAAATTAATGAAAATTTATTGATAATATCAATATAATTTTATTAATAATATTAAAACAATATATTAATAAGATCAATGAAGTTTATTGATAATATCAATGAAAATTTTTGATAAGATCAATAAAAATTTATTGATGAGATCAATGAAAATTTATTGATGAGATCAATGAAAATTTATTGATGAAGTCAATGAAAATTTATTAATGAGATCAATAAAAATTTATTGATGAGATCAATAAAAATTTATTGATGAGATCAATGAAAATGTATTAAAAAGATCAATAAAAATTTAATTTTTTTTCCTATGGTGCTATCCCTGACCCCGCGAGGGCCACCACCCTTGATCTCGTCCACTAATTGGCTAGCAGAACTACTATAATAGCTCTGTGTAGCACCTTATCAATTTAATTGGTTTTAAATACATGCATATTATAATTTATTTCTTTTAATGCAATTTGTTTATGCTATATGATAATATGATATATTTTGCATGTTGTGTTACTTTACATTGTGCATAATATTGCCTTTTTAACTAATGTAATTTCAAGGGTTGTAATTATAATATACGGCTTGCATGTCATTTTTGTTTTATTGTAATTTTTAAATGTTGTAATAATACAAGAGAGAAAATGCAAGTCATTTGAAGTCATGCAATCCAACCATGATGATGGAGGAGCTAGGTGTCTATGCACATGCTGGTGGCCAATTCAACATCATGGAGCTGCTTATTACTACCTAGGAATGACTATTGATCTTCATATTGAAATATGGAGATCAATCTAGATTAAGACCATACTGTGACACATTTATTATATGCATGTATGAGATGTTATGTATGATGTTACATGAGTATGTGATACTGGATATATGATGAGATCTATTAATTGAAAATTAAAATCAATTTAAGATCCCTCCAATAAAATTTAAAGTTAACATGTTATCCATATTTAAACATTTGTCAAACCTTTTATTACCTTAATGTGGGGTCTACCAAAGTAGAACTACATTAGGTTACATTAGTGAGACAAGATGAGTAATGGTGCTACCCATATGTTTAAAAAATGTTTAACTTTAGTAGGTTATCAAAATGATTTTGGGTCTAATAGCATTAGATAGGATTTAAACATGCTAGGACATATGATGTCAAAATCCCATAAATATCTAAGAATTACATGAGATGTAATTGGTAAGAGTAACATACCTAAATAACTTAATTTTAAGTATCACTCCAAAGCTAACTTAAAGTTGAGTAAAATATGGATCTTAGCTCACTAGATTATAATGATTATTTTTGAGGATTATTAATTTAGTGAGAATTTTTCATAATCAAAATACTTATCAAACTTTGCATTCATTGTATAAAGCCAACAATAACAACAATAATTCTAATATGTCACAGTGATCAGTCTTTGAAAAGGATAAACTTATTAGGACTACCTTTCTTGACTGGTTTGGAAATTTGAGAATTGTTCTCAAACAAGAAAGGAAGCTTTATATCCTAGATGAACCTCTCCATGAAGAACAAGTTGTTAATGCTCCTAGAGCTGAAAAAAAAATGCTTATGAAAATCATCATAATGACTCTATTGATGTTGCATGCTTGATGGTAGCTACCATGAATTCCAAACTTCAGAAGGATCTAGAAAATATGGAAGCTTATATTATGATCTTCAATCTTAAGGAAATATTTCAGCAACAAGCAAGGCAAGAAAGGTATGAGACTACCAAGGCATTACATTTTTGCAAAATAGTTGAGGGTGCTTCATAAGTGCTCATGTTCTAAAACTAAAAGGCTATATTGAGTACCTTGTTAGGCTTGGATTTCCATTGAGCCAAGAGGTGACAATTGATTTGATTATGAATTCACTTTCTGATAGTTATGGCCAATTTGTCATTAATTATAACATAAATGAAATGAACAAATCTATCTATGAGCTGCATATAATGCTTAAAACTAAAGATCATAATATTAAATCTAGGCCTAGCCATATTCTAATGATTTAAAATAGAAAGGGTTTCAAGATCAAGAGAAAGGGCAAGGGCATGGGCAAGATAAAATGAAAGTCCAATACTCAATCCAAACCCAAACATGAACCCAAGGCTAAAGCCCCAAAGGAGAGTGTTTGTTTTTTTTTTTGCAATGAACCTGGCTATTGGAAGAGAAACTACAAGCTATATTTAGTGGATTTGAAGAAGAAAAATACTGGTGAGACTAGTTCTTCACATATTTATGTTATACAGATTAATTTTTCTTCTTCTAGTTCCTAGGTATTAGATATTGGATGTATATCATACATATGTACAAATATGCATGAACTCAAAAGGAGTAGACAACCGAATATGGGTAAATTTAATCTACGAGTTGGAAATGGATCAAAGGTTGCTGCTTTGGCTGCAAAAAGTTATGAACTTACTTTGCCTAGTGGGTTTTTGTTAGTTTTGTACAATTGATATTATGTTCCTATAATGTGTAAGAATATTATTTTAGTTTCTTGTTTGAATAATAATGGTTTTTCTTTTATTATTAAGAATAATAATTGCTTCATTTTTCATAAAGACATGTGCTATGAAAATACCTATTTTCTAGATAGCCTTTATGTTATGAACCTTCAAAAATCTAATGATTATAATATATATAACATAACTACTAAGAAATTTAAATCAAATTATTTAAATTCAACCTATATTTGGCATTGTTGCCTTGATCATATAAATGAGATACGCATCTCAGAACTCCAACAAGTTGGACTTTTGAATTTATTTGAATTTGAATCATATGAAAGATATGAATCTTGTCTATTGGGTAAGATGACAAAGGATCTCTTTACTATACACAATAAAAGGGCCGATGAATTATTGAATTTCATAGATATAGATGTATGTGGACCATTAAGTTCAGATGCTAGAAGAGGTTTCAAGTACTTCATTACATTGACAGATGACTTTAGTAGATATGGTTATGTCTACAAGATGAGACATAAATCTAAATCATTTGAAATGTTTAAATCTTTTCAAAATAAATTACAAAACCAACTTGGCAAGATAATCAAGGCACTTTAATCTGAACAAGGTGGTAAATATTTGATCCAAGAATTTGATGACCATCTTAGAACTCGTGTAATAATTTCATAATTAACTCCCCTTGGAACACCACGATGGAATGGTCTGTATGAGAGGAAGAATCAAACTTTATTAGATATAGTTTGATCCATAATAAGTCCAATAGATCTTCTATTTACCTTATGAGGTTATGCACTTGAAATATTTATATTAACACTAAATTGAGTTCCATCCAAAATGATTGAAACGATACCATATGAGATGTGGACTGGTAAAAGACCTAGTTTGTCTTTCTTAAGATTTGGGTTTTATGAGGCTTATGTAAAATATCAAGTTTATAATAAGCTGGATCCCAAATCTGATAAATATCTTTTTATGGGGTAACCTAAAAAGACTAAGAGATACTATTTTTACAATCTCATAGAGAACAAAGTGTTTGTTGCTTGGAATAGTATCTTTTTAGAAAGGAAACTTATTTCTAAAAAAACCAATGGGAGTAAGGTACAACTTGAAGTAGTTTGAGAACCACATGATAACATTGAACTGCATGTGGATACTCAAAGTCAATAAACTATTGATGGCACACCTCCTATAACACAAAATTGACATAGATCTGATAGGATACATTATAAGCCCAAGAGAAAAGGTTAGAGGCCATGAAGTCTGAAATTCAATCTATGCATGATAATCAGGTATGGACCTTGGTTGACCCACATGAAGGTACAAAGACCATTGGGTACAAATAAGTTTTTAAAATGAAAATTGACATGGATAACAAATTGCATGTTTATAAAGCAAGGCTAGTTGCAAAAGGTTTCAAACAAACTCAATAGAATATACTATGATGAAATTTTTTGACATGTAGTTATGCTTAGGTCTATCAGGTTTTCTTATTGTCTTTACCGCATATCATAATTATGAGATTTGGAAAATAAATGTTAAAACTATATTTCTTAATGTAAACTTAATTGAGGATGTGTGCATGATACAACTAGAGGGTTTTGTACAACCTAAGAATTATGGTAAAGTATGCAAGCTTCAAAGATCCATTTATGGTTTGAAGCAGGCATTTTGGAGTTAGAATCTTCATTTTGATGAATTAGTCAAAGGGTTTGGATTTGTCAAAATTGAAGATGAGCCTTGTGCTTATAATGTTGATGACATTTTACTCAATGGGATGATATCCCTACCTTATAGAATGTCAAGTTTTGATTAGGTAAGTGTTTCTCAATAAAATATTTAGGCAAAGCTACCTATATCCAAGGCATAAAGATCTATAGAGATAGATCTAAGAGACCGATTGGTCTAAGTCAAAAAACTTACATAGATAAAGTACTGAAATAGTTCAGTATGCAAGATTCCAAGAAAGGATACTTGCCCATGTATCATGCTATTCCTCTTAGCAAATCTCAATGTCCAAATACTAAAAATGAGTGAGAGTGGATGAATAAGATCCCTTATGCCTTAGCAATAGGATCTATCATGTAAGCCAAGTTGTGCATTAGACCAAATGTATCGTATGCTTTAAGCATAACAAGTAGATACCAATTAGATCATGGTGAGAATCATTGGACAGCTCTCAAAAACATTATTAATTATATGAGAAGGTCCAAAGATATGTTCTTGGTGTATGACAGATTAGAAGATGATCTTGTTGTAAATGGTTATACAAATGTATGCTTTCAATTTGACAAAGACTATTTCCAATCGTAGTCAGGATATGTATTTTATTTAAATGGTGGGGTAGTTAGCTGGAAAAGTTCAAAGAAAAGCATTGTTACTGATTCTATAACTGAAGCTAAATACATTGTAGTATCTGATGCAGCAAAAGAAGTAGTTTGGATCAAGAAGTTCATTAGTTACCTTAAAGTGGTTCCTAGCATTATAAATCATTTTGATGTTTATTGTGACAATAATGATGCTATTTCACAATCAAAAGAACCTAGATCACATCAGTGATCCAAACATATTCTTAGGTATTATCATCTCATTCGAAAAATCATTAAGAGAGGTGACGTTAAGATATGCGGAGTTCCAATAGATGATAATGTTGATGATCCATTAACTAAGGCTCTACCACAAACAAAGCATGATCATCATGCTGGGTTCATATGTATTAATTACATTGATGAATGAGCCTAGAACAAGTGAGAGATTGTTAGTAATAGTGCTATAGACCTATCGTATTGGGACATGGTATTTTGACTATTTGTGAGAATTGATTATTATGATGATTTGTATTTTTATTATATATAATATTTTTCGATAATATTATTAATTATTCTAAATGTACTTAATTAGTTATTTTTATGGGAATAATAATGAATTATGATTAGTATAAGATTTGATTGATATTCATGGAATGAGTATGTGTGTGAGATACAAATCAAATTTATATCTATTTGTTGAGAACAAATATTGGACCGACTCATATTGAGATTAATACATGGTTCAAAGTCATAAGTTAATCTCGAATAGTTTTGTTATTAAATCCTTTGACCTAAGATCACTATAGTTCTCAACATAAAAAATATTATGTTTTGATATAATCAAACATTATCTTTAATTAGATGATTATAAAGGTTATACTTGAATATAATAAGAATTATGCGGTGAGATATGAGAGATTAAGATGGAATTTGTCTCTCTTTTTATAAGAGAGATATCTTTGGGTCTCCTCAACAATTGAGATTGAGAAATATATGACATTGCTCAAATAAATTGATGGATATCAATATCATTTGTTTAGTCAGTATAATTGGGTTTTGAGTAATCAAAGATAGAATGATATATGGTTGACTTTGTCCATATCTTATATTCTATCAAGATATTATGAGACAAAAGGATTATGTCATTAGCTATATTAATATTATCTCGGATCATGAGCTTTTTGCTTAACTTTGGTAATTATAATATCTTACTAGAGGTCACTTATGACTTGTAGGATCAAAATATGATTTAGGCCCACTACCAATGTTAATTAAACATATAAGGTAGTACTTTATGAATGAATAATAATGGTTATGGTTTTTTACTCTCTGTAATAATTTAAAATGATGAGATGATTTTAAATTACAAATAGTAATTAGTTGTTATTTAAATCAAATTTAATTTTGAGAATGTTTCAATTCGTGATTTAAATAAATAAATAATTTGTTATATTTTTTAAGAGTTTTAAATATATAAATTTGTTTCCTTATTTAACAGGTAGTTTTAAGGATTTGAATTTAAATTATTATTATTTAAAAGAGTTTTAGATATATAATAATATTAATTTGATTTATGACTTAAACCCTATCATACTTGTATATATATGTGTGTGTGTGTGTGACATATTTGATGCACGCCATCGACTGTTATAAAACAGAGAGAAATCCTTTTGTTTTGAGAAGATGAATATGAACTAGCATTCAACAAGATTGTTCATTGTTTGTTCATGTGTAGATACTTGTAGAGTGTGGTTGTTTTTCAGAAAGGCAGCACCTTTGAATGTCCGAATAACCCAAGTTCATACTTTGAGGGCTTGACGAATCAATCTATAAAATGTTAGTTTCATTTACCATTCCTTCGTGTTTTTATGAAATACATGTGATCCTTGGTGGGTTAAGGGGTAATAAATTATAAGTTCAACTATATTTATGTTTCATTTAGATTGGATATTCTGCCTGAACCCCCAACATATATTTGACTATAAATGGATTTCATTATGTTGAAACCATATTTATTAAAGGCATGCCTACATTTTAGGCTACACCAGGCCCAGGAGAAAATACCTCGCCTCACCAGGCCCAGGAGAAAATACCTCGCCTCACCAGGCCCAAGCATAAACCCTACAAGTTCTTGGATAATAAGTTTATGCATTAAATTGTATGCATAAGTTTTTGTATAACATGACTAATAATGAGTAAGTGCTAAAAACATAATGTGAATCATAGATATTTTTGATTTTGGTCTCCAATCATTAAATTAAATTAAAGGAGTCCTAGAACATAACTATTTTCTTTTTGTCTTGCACTTACCCCAATGGAAATGAGTAATTGCTTTCTTTATTTTTTTTCATTCATTTTTATGGGAAAAGTTGAAGAAGCAAAAGACATGTAGGAGAAGCTTTCTCTCTACTCATCTTGTATCCCTTTCCTATTTTTTGTATTTTTCATCTTCTATTATCAAGTTGATGCATCTTTTCCATTATTGAAATTGATGAGGGTAGAAAGATAGGAGATTATTGCTATATTTTTTTATTTTCTTTGCTTCATAAGTTTGACTCTTCTTGTCTCTCTCATTTCTTTGTTGCCTACTATATTTATTAAATGGATAATAATGTTTTGTGTCCCAAATTAAAAAATATTTTTGAATTGATCCCCAAATCAAAAAAAAGTTAAACATTACCCCAAAATATAAAATATTTATATTTTGCGATTTTGAAAATAATAATTATGATTTTAGCCCCTCCATCTTGTCAATTGAAAAAAAAATGATACTTATAATTTTATTCACACATTGCATGGGTTATGTTATTCAGTTGTAAATCCTCATTCATTTTTTGTAGAAAAGGTGCCAAATAGAGGTGTCAAACAAAACGAGCAAGCCCGAGGCAGCTCATTTTTAGATGGCCCGACTGTGCTTTCGTGCTGGGCCAGGCACGGCACGGTTACTATACCGTGCCATGCCTGGCCCGGCACGATTCTATAAAGGTCAGCCCCGCATGGGCCCGTGGCACGAATCCACATAGTCTGCCTGGTCGGGCCAAACCCCTAATTTAAAAAAATTAGGGTTTCAGCGAGTGCTGTAACTCCGCCGTGTTGTGGAACCACGCACCGTCGCGGTGCCCCTCGGTCAAATTCCTAATTAAGCGTCACCGCACCGCCAAAAATAATTAGGATTTCTTGGCTCGTGCCAAGGTATTGTGCCAACGGGACACTGTATCGTGTCAACGGGCCATGGTATCAAGTCAACGGGCCACGATACCACGTCAACGAGCCACGATACCGTGCCAACGGGCCAAGGTATCGTGCCGGGCCAGGAACGACACGAGGTCTTATTGGCCTCGGCATGGCACGACACAAGCATAGGCACGGGAAATTCCCATTCCGTGCCAGCCCAAGCACGCCCAAATTTATAATGTGCCTCGTATTTGATGAAGGTAGAAAGAGGAGAAAATAGGAGAGACTCTCTCTACACATCTTGTATCCCTTTCCTATTTTTTGTCTTTTTTGTCTTGTATTATCCAGTTGTTGAATTTTTCCATCATCGTATTTGATGAAGGTAGAAAGAAAAGAGATTATTGCTACATTTTATTTTATTTTCTTTGCTTAATATGTTTTGTTTTTATTATATCTCTCTTTTATTTCTTGCCTCCCATAATCTTTTTATGGATAATTATATTTTGTGTCTCAATTTTAAAAATATTTATCAATTGATTCCAAATCAAAAAGAAATATTAAACATTATTCCAAAACATAAAATTTTTTTATCTTGGGATTTTGAAAATCATTATAATGATTATAGCCCCTCCCTCACCATGTCAATTAAAAAAATGATACATTATTTAATATTCTATTCATACATAGCATGGGTTCTATTAAAAACTTAAACAAATATCTTAATTCTCTGGATTCTCATCCTTCTATCCAAAATCTTATCGTGATGCTCGTGCTCATACTCATGCCCTTCTTCTCCTCTCCTCTCAACGATATTAAAATTGGGTGGATTTGGTGACTAGAATTTGGAAAAAAAAAATTATGTGCAATGTTTTTTAGCAATAAATTCTTATTCTCCTCTCCAAATTATATCTCCACGCCCATTACATAGTTTTTATTATTTTCCATGACTAACATGCACAAAATTATGATATAACAAAAAACTAAATCTATGTTCTATAACATAACCAAAATTCATCATCATTTAATAACATAATATTAACACAAACTTCAATAATTTTAACAAATAATACATCCATCACTTACATGTGTACAATCGAACCATAGATTTCAATTTAGTCTAATATTAAGAAAGATTTCACTTTACATATATTGGGAGGCTTCTTATCCAAATCAAGGGTTCCCAATACAAGCCCAAATATAAGTCTAGGTATCAAAACATAAACTTAATTAAATATTGTTTGCATCCACATTGAATTTGTCCATAATATATTATAGCACTAGCTTTTTGTCATAGCTCTAATGTCTGTTAGACCTTCTCTTGAGTACCTAAGTGAATATTATAATGAATTTCATTACTTAGGTAAACTCTTTATGTAATACCATGTTGCAGCACTAAGTAGGGATATGACTGAGATAATTTTTTTCTAGAATAAAATGTCATGATGGCTGGGAATAACCATAACAAATATATTTACTCTTTATAAGTTAAGTCGCAGCACTAGGAATAGCTACGACTTTGATGTTTTCTTTCTGAAGCACAAGGTCACAGTTTTGAAAAAGGTTATGACTAGAGTAGATGTTCTCTATAACAAAAATTAGTGGTAGAATATAATATCATGACTAAAAACTTAGTATTTTTACTTTGTAAAGAATTTGTTGTGGAATTGAAATTTATCATGAAAAATTATACAAGTGGGTTACTTGGATGCTATGATACGAAAATTATTTCATGATCATTTAATATTTTATAGATAATGTGACCATGACTCTGCAATAATATAATAGCTATGGATAATATATAAACTTATTAGTAGAGTCAAGATATACAAATATTATCACAATTACTTTACTAAAGTTAAGTCTAAAAAAAGATACCATGACTAATCAATAAGATAATGAAAAGTAATCTTTTCTCTCTCATCAAAGCATTCACTCCACCAATACTACTTATCTATACCCAAATAACGATGATTTCACTAATATCTATCAAAATCCTTCAAGATATAAATTTAGTGAAGTCTCACATATACAAGTATAAATATGTGCAAACTTACCGATAAATGCAATCCAAACTACCCAAAGAATTTGGTACATATAAGGCCAATCAAACATCAATGAGCATCATTCATCTTTCTATTCATTCTTTGGGACTCCTTCAGCTCTACATAGTAATATAATCAAAGAATGGTAAACAATTTAGTAAGAGAATTGATCATCTTGAATATACAAATGGACTTCTAAAGAATTTTCTCCACTTGAATCTTTAATCCTTTCACTATAGAAAAAGCAATATCACATTATCTTTCATGATGGTAAATTATTTAAAGGTCATATCATCTGTGACTCCTTGTAATACATATATTTCATTGATACATTTTCTTTCACCCAAATTTTTATACATAATATCTTTTGTCTTACATGTATTCTGCATTATAGTAAAACTCCCTGATAATTATTGCATTCCTCATTTCATGTGCATACACATTTAGTCCTGCTCTATTCTTTCAAACATTGATTATAAAGATGGAATAAATTAGCTCTTATAAATCTCTTCTTCACCAACATATAGTCATCAATTTCTTTTCCATTTCTATAAGAAACTTTGGATTTGATGATGTAACTAAAGAAGAAGTCTTAGTGGTAGATTACCTTAGTCACTTGCTTTTGGCTTTGTGACTAGATCTAGTTTCCTCTCTCCTCACCCTTAGCTTTGAAATTAACATTTCATCATTCATGTTTGCCCAAATCTTCGATAGTATGGGTTATCAAAGCTTTAATTGGAGTGGAGAATAAACAAATTTAGTAGTGTCACAAAAATTAGGCTTAATGGATTTTATATATGATTAAGACTTGTGACAACAAATAAAAAAAAATTCCATGGCTTTTTATGTGTCCATGACTTCGCTTTTAAAAGGAAATTTATGGTTAGGTTTGAGTGTCGGGACCTCAATTGATTTATAAGAAAGTCATGAATAAGTTTGAGTGTCGTAACTTCTTTGAGTTTCTAATAGTAGAGGTGTCTCAGTGTGAATATATATTCATAAAAAATAAAAATATTTATTACATCACACTATATAAAAAGTAATTCTTGGATTTCCTCTCGAGTAGTACTACAATTAATAAATATAGCTAGATAATTATTGGATCTCCAATTTGGCTAGTGATCATAGTGGTCTAGGAAAACTTCTCCATGTAGTATTTCTTAGAGGTGTCAAAAAGAACGTGCTGGACCGGCCGAGCCTATTTTTAGTTGGCCCGACGTTGCTTTCATGATGGGACATGCACGACACGGTTACTGTATCATCTCGTGTCTGGTGAGGCATGGTTCTGTGGAAGTCAGCCCGGCATGGGCCCGCGGCAGGAATCCGCTGCTGGGCCGAACTCCTAATTAAAAAAAATTAGGGTTTTGTCGCACCACCGCACCGTCGAACCCCTAATTTAAAAAAAAATTAGGGTTTCTTGGCTCGTGCCGAGGTACCATGCCGTGCCAGGCACGACACAAGGCCTGGTTGGCCTCAGCGGGGCACGACACTATTGGTGCCATGGACATGTACGGTACAGGCACGTGCACGGAAAATTCTGGTGCCGTGCCGGCTCAGGCACTACCGAATCATGTCGTGCCTCGTGCCATGATGAAATAAGTCATCCTTTAGACGAGCTCCTTAGGGATATTCTTTAATAGATGTCATAACTTTGGAAGAAGGTGTTACGTCATTTTTTATGATCTCTTGGGTAATGACATAAGCCAGGATGAAATATAAAGTCATCATTTCATATGATTTTTTTAATAGATGTCATAAGCCACAACTTAGTAATGTTTTGGCTTATGGAATTGCTCACAGGATCAATTTTGTCATGGCTTTGGAAAAAGTTATAACTTTATCTTTAAGTTTCTATTCCTCAAATATTGTGGCATTGTTTTCTATTGTGATTTTAATCATTAATCTGGCATGCAAATTCATGTCATCTTCAATTGGCACGACTTTTTTTATTACAACTACTTCAACTTCATATACCTTCTAATATTCCATCTTTTTTATCTCTCCCTTGTCTTTATCTTCTAGTGAGACAACCATTAGCTATTTAATTTTTTTTGCTTGTAATTGTTTTATAATCATGATAATCTTCTCAAAATTTTCTCCAAGTTATTGAATTGAGAATTTTGTCATTTTTACCACTTCATTAACATCATCAGAGTAGTATGACTTTCTCTAAAAGTTATGATTTTGAAGAATATCATGACTTTATGGCAGTCTTCTTCTCCATTCTCAGTTCTATTGTTTTCTTTAAACTAGAATTCATTTTTTCTATCTTCTACAAAATCTTCTACAAAGTATAACCAACTAAATTCCACCTTTTTTCTCATCATAGTACATATTAGGTTAACTATACTTCAATAATCTTTCTCTTCATAATATGGATTCAATAGGCTTTTATTTTTATATAGGTTCAACATTATTTGTTCTTTACCCACAAAGTATGAACTCCTACTTCTTGACATCATATAATATATATCTCATTGCTTAAAATGATCATCATAAGATCAATGAAGTATATTAGTCCTCCATATCGAGCACAACAAAATCCATAAAAAAAATAAATTTAATAACATTTACCAATATATCTTCAATAATATCTTTTGAAAACTTGATTGAATGATCAACCATTTTAAGTGAGAGAACTATTTGAGTAATTTTGCTTAGGTTAAACATTCATATTATAGATAATGGAATCAAATTCACATTTGATCTCAAGTCACATATCACCTTTCAAAAAATATGCTCACTAATAATTTTTGAAACCATAAATCCTTATGGATCCTTCATCTTTCTTGGGTGTTTACATTGGATGATACCAATATATTTCTTGATCATATTCACTATTCTATAGGTATTTAACCACCTCTTTCTCTCCATTATGTTCTTTGTGAATTTCACATAACTCAATTTAGAGATAAAGTTTTGCTTAATAGAGTATTGACTTTCAGCTTTTGAAATATTGAGAATATTCTCAAATTACTCATTCATATTCCTCTTTCTAAAATGTCATGGAAAAGAAAAATTTGGAGAAAAAATATTTACCTTTTTCGTATTTACTCTCTTGCACATCATTCTGATTATTACTTTTGGAAATCTGCATCTCCTGTTCCTTCTCCACTTTCCATTATTTATGGTTGGGGATATGAGTTGGGTAGTGGGTTCTATGAATACTACAACTTTGGAAAGTATTATGGCATCTTGTATCATAACTCTATTTCAAGTCATGACTATAAAAAAATTTACAACATTTTAGTCATAACTTTCACTACTATTTCAACTTTGGTTTCCATTTATAATTGTTTACTTTCTAATTCTTTGTCATTTCTTAGTATAATGAATAGAGAATATTTTGAAAATATTTCGGTATCACTCAGAAGTCTAGCCATGCTTTTCTCCGTCATCGATAATTCTAGTTGTCCAAGATAATTCCCAATGATCTTTATTACCACTTTCATGTGTAGCCTTGTTTTAATCCATTCAATCTAATTCTCTTGGATTTCATGTCTTTTCTTTGTCTTTGTTAGTAAGATAAGTATATTTACTTTAAGTGATGGTTTTTATACTCTTTTCATATGCTGAAATTTGTGCTTAAGGCTGTTGAAATAAAAGTTTTTCCAAAATTCCTATAAGACTAACCAACATTTTGTTTTACACTTTCATTATTTTCATATGATAAGTTTTCATGATTTTTCACATTCAGATGATATTGTATGGGGGCATTGTTGTTCGATTGGAATATATACCATTTGTTTTGTAAAATATTGATTTCGTCCACTTGATATAAGGGATCAACATTTATTTTGTAATGATATTGCAAAATAAAAATTTACCCACACTCATTTATTTGTCCATTTTGGGTTATAAACTTGATAAAAAATATATGTATCTTGGCTTCTATGGCTATCAGTTTTTCCAACTCCAATGTTTCATCTTACTTTCTTCCAAATATTCTATCATTTGTAGTTTTATAGTTGTTCTTTGCTAGCTCTTTAAATAAATACCACACTTCCTTAGGTGAATAGTTCATGATAGATTTATCTGAGATTGCATCAATCTTGCAGCTCATCATATAGTTTAGAACATTATAGAATGTTTGAGTTTGAAACCAATTCAAATCCTTGTTGTGACATTTTCTCAAAAGCTCTTTGAATTAGTCTTATACATTATATAACATCTTCATCCTCTTGTTGAATTTGACTTATCTCTCCATATAGTTGAGAGATTATTTGAGGTAGGATGAACGTGTTGATAAGAAAAAAAGCTTACACAAGTTTATCAGAACTCTCAATCTAACCTCAAAATAAGTGCCAAAACCAATTCTAGGCTTTGTTGCTAAAAGAAAATGCAAAAAGTCATACACATATCACATTTGGGCTAACTCAATTCTTATTTATTGTGTCATTCAACTTTAAGAACGTTTTTGTGTGGCTATTTAAATAATCTGAACTTCCTAATATTGATGCAACATAGCTATCAAACTCACCTTCAACTCAGAATAATTTATTTATATAGGTTGCATCCAAATCCTAGAATAGCTATTAATAATCACCCAAGGTATGATGAAGATTAGGCTAATGGATATCATTTCTTTAATTACCTTGGTGATATTTATTGTTGTCAATTCCTTCCATAGATTCTTTTTAGCATTTTGTGTGAATAGTATCCTTGTTATTTCTCAATGTTTGGGTCTAGAGGTGTTAACTCAGTCCCAAAATGTTTGCTCTTATAGGTGTAGTGGCTATAAAATAAACAAAAAAAAATAAAAAACAAGACATTAATGCAATACAAATGCTAAACAAATAATATATCCAAACAACTAGAATAATAACTATCATATTACAAAGATAGTAATATCAACTCAAGGTGACTAATCAAACTATAAGCAAATAAATCCCAATAATAATGCAAAAAATATGTTGACTTTGTGAGAGTGCTAAAACTTATTATTAATTAATAATTGATATGATCCTAATACCTCACTGTGTAATTATATCTTATCCAACATAGTCCTAAAATTATATTTAGTCATAAAAGTATTAAAATATATATAAGTTTAGATATACTTAGGTTTTTAAAAGGATACTTAGATTCTAGGATTAGCTCACATCTTTGTGCATGATAATACTTCATTTGAGTTTGGACAATATCATACTTGATTATTATATGAATAATAGATTAGTATGAAAATATTTTAGTATCCTTTTGGCATATAAATTGACTATCATCCTTGGATTGTCATTACCAAGGATGATCCTTTCATAATTATCTCATTGGTATTTCACCATCGAAACACATCTAATCTTTTTAGCTAATTTATCAACATCACTTGATGATTACTTCGAATATACACTTATATTCTTTTACCCAAAACATATTAATGATGTGAGATGAAGTGGTAATAAATACATTTGTACTTTTGATTTTGTAAGTACCATATTCATGTCAATTAACATACGTCTTCCAATAAATCATCCCTATGAAAACTATACAGGAGAAATTGATTTATAGAGTTATAACCATCATACGAAGCACTTTCTCTCGCATGTGCCCTATGACCTAATAATCACCATTTGTCACTAGCAACACATAACTACTATATGGTTAAACTTTTAAGTTCGATATTCTACTTAACCCACACATTATTCGAGGTCAATTCTTCTAAATTTTAGTTCTAATTAAATCTCATATCTATCAACATCAAAACCACAACTTTAACATAAATATAATCAATATAAAATTATGTATCTATCACACAAAAGTACATATTACTAACCTTATATCTCAATTTAGTCTAATAGTGAAAAAAGATTTTGTATGCAATATTTTGAGAGGCATCTCATGGAATTGAGGATTTTCAATAATAATTTAATTAATAATTTAATTTCCAAAACCAAAATTCAATCAAATATTACTCACAATCATATTGGATTTTTCCCTTATTAGGATTGGAATCACACCACCTAGGGGTATTTGATGCTCTTGGATCAAAATCTAATTCCTTACTTTCTCTTTTTCAAAAATCTTTTAAATGTTTCTTATATATTTCAGGGATCAATGTGATACTTTAAGCTTGAAGTTGTGCTGCTAACTTCATGTTGTGACTTTCTAGTCTCATCAAATCTTATTTGAAGTACTTTTGTCACTTTGTGAGGATACCAAAAAATATCATTAATTGATCTAACAAAAATTGACTACTACTCAATTGTGTAAATAATTCGACCAATCAATAGTGAACTAACTACTACTCAAGTTAATTAGATGTACTTAGTCTTTAGAATATATATCACACTCTAAAGTTAGCTCAATTCTTATGATTGATGGTGTTTGTCTTGTAATTGCTCAATATCATGTTTGGTTATTGAATGAATGGTAAATTTATGTAAAAATATTCATGTAAAAATTTTTATGCACCATATTAGCATACAAGGTATCCATTATCCTTGACCCATCACTACTAAGGATAATCCTTTCATAATTATCTCCTTGGTATTTTAATACTAAAATAACATAGCATTCTATGCAATGGTCATTCTCACATCTATACCTTTTCTGTAATATGTAAATTATTCATGATGATTATTTCAAATATATGTCTATCCTTTAACATCTACGTAGTTTAAAGATACAAGATAATATGGAACTAAATACATTTGTATTTTCAGTTTCATAAGCATAATACTTATGGCAATTAATATCAATCTTTTCATAAATCTCACTTATGAAAGTCTTACAAGAGGAAAAGACTTGCGGAGCAATAACCACCATACTAGTCTTCCTTACTTGCATGTGTCCCATGACATTTATGTTATCATCCATAATGACCAATACATGGCTCTCACATTATGATGAAACTCTGAGGTTAGATGTTCTACTTAATCCTATATCACTTCAATATTAGTTCTTCTAGAAAATATATAATGGATTGGTCTTGAATACATTCATTCTTTAAACTTTATATAATTTATACACATAATGATTAAACTTACCTCAACTTTGGATTTTCACATAATATTTTATCTCATATATTATGATTAGAATGCTATCATTTATTTTTAGTCGCACTATATGAGTATATCACATGACTTACATATTATCATTCATCATGTCCAATATGCATAAACCTATATACTTGTAAAAACCCTAAGTTTTAGTTTTAATTTGTATCCATATAAGTCAACATTCAAATAGAAATATAAATACAAACATTAATACATAAAATCTTTAATTCATCATGATGTAATTATATTCACCAACCTAGATCTCAATTCAGCTAGACATTAGGAAGGAAATTGTGTGAGCTATGTTGAAAGATATATCATGGATTTGAGGGTTCCCAATAAATATTCAAGTGAAAATCTAATTATAAATTCATAATCCCAATCGACGATTATTTGCAATTTTTTTTAGATTTAACCTGAATGGGGGTTGAATTTACATCACCTAGGATTCTTGGCATGAGTAGTTTCTATTTCCCCTATTTTATTTCTCTCTTTTCTTTTTATTTCTTTTAAGCTTTGCATTTATACTTTTAAGATCCATGTGATATTTTAAGTTGAAAGCCGTGATATAGACTTGAGTTCATGATTTTATTATCTATTCAAATATAGTCTTTCATTTGGCATATCATCAATCTCATGTACTCTACATCTATGAATTATTTATATAAAAGGTTTTGCACATGTACTAATAAGTTCATATGATTATTATCATTATTATGATTTATATAAATTATTTTACAAAATACACAAGAGTATGTCTATTTAAACATAAATCTGAGATCATCTCTTTAGCTTTGATTCTAAATAGTGAATAAAATACCTTACAAATAATTTATTCAAATAATAGTGAAGAGTATCAAAATTTTATTCATATCCTCTCTAGCCATTGAACCTTAAGTCACTAATTCAATCTCTCCAAGTTGTTGGTGTTATATAACATAAACATTAATATGTAAATAAATAAGATTTCTCCTTCTCTGTATCCATTAATGTCTCTTTCCATTTCACTTCTTTCCACATAATAACCTATTTTGTTAATAGACTATTAGTTCTAGTCTATGGTTTGTACTCTCTGTGAAAATTTTTAACAAATATCCCAACTACACAAAATTATGAGTATATGAATACTTTTATTTTCGTTGGTTTTGTTCCCATACATCTCACAAACTTAGTCTTTATTCTCAACATTGTCTATCCATAGGTTACTCCATAGAACCTAATGATTGTCATTAGAAATGAAAAGAATGTTACAAATTTTAAATCATGCGCATATTATTTTTATACAACCTAAACTAAGCCCATCGAACCATTTCGACAAGACATGGTCTCAAAAATAAGGAGCCCATCATGGTATGGTAGCTCATAGAAGAACTAGGATGTGCCATGTATGTGGGCCATGCTAGGTTAGATCTAGTCTCCTTGACAAACTTATATTGCCTTCCCTCAAGCAATGGATCATGTCATACAAACTCAACCTAGGTTGGGATCATGCATGAGGTGGGGATTGATGCTTAAGGGGCTAGCCTTGGCTAGTCAGAGACTAAAAGGCTAGGCACTAGTCACTAGTTGCCCGCACCATCACCACAACCCATAGTGTATGTAGCATGTGAGTGTGGTTGTGGCCTATCAAGTCATGGGCTTTGTGAGCTATGTTGTACAATTACATTATCACAACTCATGACTCATGGGTCGTGTTGTGTGTGTGTGTGTGTGTGTGTGTAGTTTATATGCACAAAATTGGTTTTTAAGTACAAGTTATACCTGTGAAATTAAAATGAAAAAAAAAATTACTTCAATAATAATCAAATAATTTTTTTTTTATTTAAAACTCAACAATATAATAAAAATATGAAACACATTCAAATTCTTTGAAAATATAAAAAAATTAAATTTTTATATTTATAATGATCAATAAAATTGAAATAAAAAATAAAAGAAAAATTATTTTTTAAAATTTATACTCCTCCTAATGCAAGCTACTCTTGCTCCATGGTATTGATTCATGATCAATATCCATCTAGTTATGATCTTGATTGATCAAAGTTTTGATTTATTCATGGAATTTATCTATTAGGACTTGAAAAGTCATATATGCATCTTCTCAATTCTTTAAGCATGTCAAATCTTTTATAATATGTGATAATATATTTAGTCTCATGTCTATAATTATATTCATAGCAAGATATAAAGCAGACTCTTGTGCTATAGTAAATGCTTAAGCAATCTTTAGATCATATATTATTCTTTGATAACAGAGAAATATGTATTCATAAAATTTCCATCAGCTAAATACATCAAGATTTTATATAATACTCAAGGACGATATATATAGAAATCAATCACTAAATATTTCTATGACACACATATTGGATTTGATGATTAGAATTCCCCTCTAAGGTTCTTTTACTAAAAGTAAATGTGGTCACAAAACCATATCCAACTATTGACTTGTCTCACTCATATTGGATTCTTTCATCTTGCCCTAGTGTTGCCATTTGTAAGATTTTTCCTAGGTAAGTAAATTTTGTAATTAAATTTTGTAAATTTTGTAATTATTTCCTTATTCCCATATTATGGGCACCATACACAAAAAGATTATCAAAGCCAAATCTTATATTTTTATACCAAAAAAAATATTCACAATTTAATTGCCACTACTCAATTATCCCATTAGTACTTTTACCCACAAATATCTCTAATAACTCAAAAATTCTTCATTGTTAATAAGTAATGTTTGTCAAAATTGATGCCCTAATCGATAACTTTACTTGGAACCGTATTGCCCCTTGACACTCTACATTAACATTATTCCTTGACACTCCACCTAACATTATTGAGTGCAAGTGGATTTTTCATATAAATTCTAATCTTTATGGGTGAGTGATATGATATAATACTTATCTTGTTTCCAAAGACATTATTGAAAGACTTGGAATTTCATTCTCAAGCATTTTTAACCATGTAGTAAAACAAATAATAATTAACAGTCTTCTTCTCTTAATAACCACTAATAGTTGTGTTGTGTACTAATCTAATATTTAAAATGGTTTTTTTAGGGCAATTTAACTGAGGATGTTTTATGTAGCAACTCCAAGGTTTTTTTTATCCTCATTTACCACGTTATGTCTTCAATTTACACCCACTCTCATCCAAAATATTCTTTATATTACATGATAGGGCCCCTCTACTACATCCCACTAAATATTTCTTGGTCATTAATTATATGCTTAACTTGTCATTGAACCTAAGATCTCTTTTGTATTGAACAAACTCTCTATATTCATGCATCACCTATCTATTAACCTTTGATCATTGGTCAAGAAAGATTTTTGATATCTTAAAGACAATATTCACTAATGCATCCTTGTTCATAAGCACTATCAACTCGATCACCTTGCCTTTACTTATTGAATGAGAAACTTTGGTGATCACATATCTACCTTAGCTCTAAGAAATATAAAATGAAAGTTTGAACCTCCACCGAAGTGGAATATTGAGATGCCTCTACCAGCATAGCTAAAATGAAGTGGGTAGTCAATCCACTCCATGAACTTCATGCCCATTAACCATATACTCCAAAAACATTTATTGTGATAATTTGGGAGCCACATATGTGTGTTAATCTCATATTTCATTCTTACATGATTTCTACTTGTTTTTGGTCATGGTCAAGTGTCCAAGAAGTTGTTACATATTGCTCAAATTTATAGTCCTATCAACTTGTGACTCTTTAATGAAACCTCTATCATACCTTCAATTTCTATCTTATTGATCCAAATTTGGCATATTTAGAAAATCTCAATCTTGTATAGGCATGATTGAATGAAAGAAAAATCATTTGACCACAACTTCAAATATTTTGTAGAATAATCACTATCCACACACACACTCTTGCACATGCACACACACGCACACACAAATGTGTGTGTGTGCGTGTGTGTGTGTGTGTGTGCACGCGTGCATGTGTGTGCGTGTGGGAGACATAATTTGTTAGATTTAGTTTTTTTTATCTTTTTATCCTTCTTATCTTTTTAATAATAACAAAATATATAATTACATTTTTATTGAATTATAGGCATTTTGTCTCATCCAACTTACTTGGCAAAGTTGAGGGGCACAAATGCTAAACTAGATACCAATTATAAAAAGTGCTATGCTTGTGATTATAATTACAAATAAGATCCATTTTGCTTGATTTATATGAAAACACAGACCAAAAAATGGAGATAGATCATGATTCCATTATAAAATATCTGGGGATATCTGTAAAAATAACCCTCCTTAAACCCAATTTTGTAAAAAATGAATCTTTATCACTAAAAAAATGTCATTTTTATAAAATATTCTTATTATTTTGTTTTGCAAAAATAACTTTTTTTTATTATATAATTAATTGTAGTGAAGTTTCATTTATAAAGAATGTATCTATCATTAATTTGGATAAAATATGAATTTTTTTTTGTCTTGGTACACTTGTTACAAAATTTTTTATAAAAATCTTAAAATTTTAATATATATAAAAAAATATCAACAGTTAAATTATTAAGTTTTGATGTATTAAAAATTTAAAAACCAAAAAATACCATTCCATTTAAAAAATGGACAAATGAGGTGCAAGTTTGAACGAGCTAGATCACCGTGTTGTGCTAGTTCATTCACCAAAGGAGCTGGCACAACTCCTTCAATGAGTTGCAGTAGCTCATTGCATGCATGAGTTGTTCCAACTCATTCATCTAGCAAGCTAGTACAACCTTTTTCAAGGAGCTATGATAGTTCGTTGTAAGCACATGCTATGTCAACTTGTTCACTGAGTGAGGTGGTAGAGCTCCTTCAACAAGTTGTGCTAGCTCATTGCGTGCATGACAATGTTCTAGCTCATTCACCAAGTGAGAAGTCAAAGCTCGTTGAACTAGCCTATCTGAGCTTTTGCCTTATTCATTTATTTTTTTTATTGAATTTTTTTTTTTGGTTTTTAAGTTCTTAGTTAACTAAAACTTAAATATTTTAAAGTTTTAATGTATATTTTAAAAAATTAAAAAAATTGTGATTTTTTTTAAATATTTTATATTTAGTGCACCTAAACATAAAACCCCCGTAATATATTTAAAAACTGTGATTTTTCAGAAAATAAAATTTGATTGGGTTATATTAATAAATAAGTGGTATTTGAGGTTATAGTTCTAAATATTAATTTTTATTTTATGCAAACAACAATTTATAAAATTAGGTTCATGGATTGAAAATTGCGGAAAACTCTTTTTGGTTACTTCTATTTGGTATGGTTACCCAATGAGTGATGACCGATGCCCACAAATTAGAATCTTTTACTGTCCTGTCCAACTGTTTTTTAGCACTTTAACATCCATTTCTGTGTGTTCTATCATGCGGACTTCTTGTGCCAGAATTATATCAGCAGAGCGACGATATCAGGAAATCATATGTTGGCGAAGTGTGTGCTGTGTGTATCCAATACATATACAATTCATGTGTACACATATACCAAACAACTTGACATGTACAACTATAGAGTCGTATACTTCCAATTCACACACCTAGTATTAATCGAACATGCTCCTGCAAGAAACTAAAGTCTAACAGAAACACACACACACACAGACACACACATATATATATATTGTATGTGTGTCTGTGTGTGTGTGTGTAATACATGATTATCGCAATTAGATATATAGCTAACACGCTAATCCCCTACTTAATTAGGATAACATTAAAGACTAAGAAAGAGAAGAAATATTATCCAGACATCCGAGAGCAGCGAAGAATGAAGCAAAAGTCCGGTTCAACGAATAGGTTTAGGTCTGGTTTGTTCTCCCGCCATAACATTTGATTGATAGCAGTTTTGGCCCTAAACATGAAAACAGCTGTCCCATAAACCCCACAACACAACCAGTCATGCATATCCCACATTAAGTCAACCACTAAGTCATGTCCTAAAGAAAGAGTGTGATTTCCTCTGAACTTCCATTTCAACTTAGTAACCTGCACCACCTGCGTGTTATCAATCCATATTCTCAGCACAGGCTCCATTGGCGCATTTTCTTCAGCCCTGCAGTCGATCCTAATATCATGAATTGCTCCTTGTTCTACAAATTGAGCCTTGGTCGCATACGTAATGGTAGCCATACAATTGGTCGCGAATTGTTCCGTCCTCGAAACCAATGATCCGGATTTCCCCGCAGGAAATTGGGAACCGTAAAACTGTTTTCTGGCTTTTTCTCCCATGTCTCCGAGGAATAAAGCTAGTTCAGAGTCGACGAGGAGGACAACATAAAACCCAGCAATTGGTTCTAGTCGTGCACTGTTGTTGTAACATGTGGATGAGAGATCCCAAGTCACCTCGATCAATGAATTGCATGACTGGAAGCAGTCTTTCCCTTTTACTTGCAGAAGTCGCTTATTAGTCTGCACTACGTCTTCTTTATCTCCAACAGAGATGTGGAGGAATATCCGTTCGTAGCCTTTGCTGTTGTGTTTGCTGCACCATGTGATAGTGATCCATAGCCGCTTTTGGGATGAGAGGTGGAGTTTGTATCGGCATATCACTTTGTTTAAAGTTGGAGATGCTGGATTCGAGGCGGAAGGGCCCGAGGAAGATGAAGCAGCAGGAGGAGGAGTGGGATCGGGTGCTGGTACGGGCACCGGTGCGGGTTCGGGACCTGAAGAGGGACGTGATACCTTCACAGATTTTTTCCCATAACACCCTGCTAAACTCCACATTGTCCTAATTAGGAATTTATATTTGCAGAAAGAGAACAAAGATATTTGAACTTGGAAACAAATGGGGATGAAGGAAACGAATTCCGTGCGTTGTCTAGCAGCTACATGTATATATACATCTTTATATCGACACAAATTGCCAACCTTCGCCCAAAACTCTTCACAAAAATAGAACTGATTACTGAATGAAGAAGAGTCATTAAAAATTGCCTCGGCATGGTAAACAAATGAGGGACATTAATTAAGTATTCAATTCTAATTTCCTCCACTCTGCCCCCCTCCTCCCCCCCTCTCTCTCTCTCCCCCCTTATAACTCCTAGAAATTCAGTACATGCGTTTTTCAATAGCGAGTAGAATCCATTTAAATTAGAGTAATTGCATTTTCTCATGCTACTTGCGAATTAAATTTGCATGAGATAGCTCAAGGGCAAAGACTATCTTTTTTTTTTTTTGATACAATGACGTGTTATAAAAAAGTGCCTAGGTAGCATGTTTTGTGCTTGTTAATTAAGTCGCTTGCTGGTTGGCACGATATACAACGATAGCTGCCCAACTGGCCCTATAGTTGTTTAATGACGTATATGCGTCGTAGTTATAAAAATGTTCGTATTTGTTAAACAAAATTAATTTATATACAACATAATATATAAATGTAGATATCTGAAAATTGAAATCAGCTACTGAAAATTTTAAATCAGCTACTGAAAATTTTAAATCACAGAAAATATTTTTCATAGAATTAGATGCACGTGCAAAGATATTTTTTTCTGAAAAAATATATATCTTTTTCCAGATTATAAACCATGAAGTTTTTAGTCAAATGTCACACATGAATTGTGATTCATAATATATTCGTGGTGTGCCAGGTTAATCATCGCTTCCATGGGAAATTAGTCGTCACGTGCTTAACTTAGCCTAGAATTAGATAGATTAAAAAAAATTGACTCAATTTTATCCTGTAATAAATTTGAACTTGATCATGGGTTATTCAATTATAGGTGCCTAAATTGATCATTCATGCATGAAATTTGTTGGGATTGATGGACGAATATTGTGGGCACGCCAAAAGTTCACAAAAGAAATCTAGATTCAGACATGCGGCTTGCGGCATTAAAATTAGATGTCATTGAAAATGTATTGACTTTTGACTTTTATGGGTAAGGCACGTGACATGTCTATTCCATTTCCTGACAATAGTGCAGGAGGAATTAGGAAACTAACCGCGGCAGAGAAATCGTGGAATACTATGTTTCCTAAAGGGCATACGCGCATACGGCATACACTCACTACCTTGTAAAATCAAATAATGTACAAAAATAATGTATTTAAAATAAAAAATCCAAAATTTAAATCTGTTTTCAAAAATAAACTCAAACTAGTGTTTCTTGGCAATATCATTTCAACGGCATACATTTGATTTTTTTTAAAGTAGAGGTTGGACTTGTGAATGTCAGCTATTAAAAACACTATAGATGTCCTATTACATTTACGCCCCTCACCCCTTGCCCCTTGCCCCTTGCCCCTCACCCCTCGCCCCTCACTCCTCGCCCCTCACCCTCAAGCCCTTCTACCCTCGCGCATCTCTCCTCCCATGTCTCCTCTCACCTCTCGCCCCACTCTTCCCATCCCTCTCTCCTCGTCTATCTCCAGGAGCTCCTTCGTGGAGCTCGACGGAACTCCTCGAGCTCTACGTCGAGCTCCAGCGAGCTCCGTTGTGGAGCTCGAGGAGCTCCGTCGAGCTCGACGTGGAGCTCAACGGAGCTCCGTCCACTACTAAAAATTACAATAATATCGACTAAAATACTGATCAAAAAATTTGGTCAATAATCACCATCCAAAACATGATCAGTTAACGACCAAAAAAAGGTATTGAAAAAATAAATTTCCGACAAAAGACCAATTATAATTATCAACCAAATATTTTTGGTCAGAAATCAGTTTGTAGAGTAGTTATCGGATATATTACCGATCATTTAACGACCTATCATTATAATTGGTCGGTACAGTGTTTTTTCAAATTATATTTATTGCTTCGTACATACCGATCTTTTATCGACCAAATATATAGGCCGGTAATTACTGATCAATTCGTGGTCAATTTAGAGATCGGAAGAGGTACATTGGAGAAAAATACTTCCGACCAAATTCATGACCAACTAATGAACATATATTATTTAGTCGGTTATATGGTCTGTAAATAAAAAAGAAATTAGCAAAAATTATTTCTGAAAGATTATCAATCATTTAACGACCAAAAATATATAACCATAAAAAATGGTCGGTACGGTGGATATCTAATATATTTATAAGGTTGTAATTACTAACCAAACGTCCAACCAAATATTTAGGTCGGTAATTATTGATCATTTCATGACCGAATACCTACCATAACTCCCAACCAAAATATATTTGGTCGGAAATTGGTCAGTAAATTAGGATGGAAATAGCGAATAAAAATTACCGACTAATTACCGACCATTTAACGACCAAAAACATATTACCATTAAAATTGGTCAGTAAATTAGACTTCCAAATACTTATAGATTTTTTATCACTGACCGTTTGCCGACCATAATTTTGGTCGGTAATTCATTATTTTAATTTTTTTGATTTGAAAATCATTTGCTATGCTATTATAACTTAAAATCATCGAAATTTCGTTGTTTTTACGAATCAGTGCTGACTGTAAGCACGAAATCAGAAAAAATTTGATATTTCTTCTGAATCCAGGTAAGTTTTTTTTTGTTCTTCTCCTTCAATTTGTTTATACACATCTCTGTTTCTCTGACTTATATATAGACATTTGGAATTTTATTTTTCTAGTATATTTGGGTATTAGGTTTCTTTTTCTCCTCCTAATTTCTTAATTTTTGCTTCGATTTCATTTAACCTAACATAATTTTGACTCGACACAATTAATTAAACTATATTTTTTCATTTTTTAAATTTTTGCTCATCTACTGTTTATATTTTAGAGTTTTAGTGATTTTGATTTCAATTAAAATATAAATATTAATGGTTTATATTTATATAATCGTATGACATTATATATAAGTGTCTATAATTTAATATATATAATGATTTATGTTAAATCAAACTTTTATTTAATGTTAATCTTAAATGTCTATAACAGTATATATAAACTTTTATATGTTTATATAATCGAATGATATTATGTATAAATATCTATAGTTTAATATATATAAATTTATTACATTATAAATACACATTGATATATTTATATAAACATATAACGTTATATATATATATATATATATATATATATATTATATTATTTATTTATTTATTTATTTATTTATTTATACATATGTATTAATGTTTATAAATATCTAAACAAAATTTACATTAAACTATCTATTTATATATTTTCTTATATAACAATTATGTAATATTAAATGATTATACAATTTTGTAAATATTTATATTGCATATTATTTTTTATATAAATATAGAATATTTATAATGTTTATATAAATGTGATATATATAATATATATTATTTATAAAAATATACATTTATAATAATATTTTATTCACAAATATTATATAGATACACATGTTTAATTATATAATCATATATCAATTTACATAAAAGTATTTATAACTATATTTATCATAAAGTAAACTACTATAATTATATTGATAACTTTATATAACTAATTTGTAACTATATAATAATGTATAACTATATGTATAATTCTATATAACTATATTTCTAAAAAAAATATACTATATGTATACTAATACATAACTATATATAATTATATTTTACTAAATGTATACCTATATAAATCTTATATATAATTATATCTTTAACTACATATATATTATTACTATATGTGTATAACTATATAAGAATATTTGTATATATATGTAACACTCTATATAATTAAATATAACTATATTTGTAACTATATATACATATATGTATTCATATAATTAAATTGAAATATTTGTCCATAACGTTGTATATATTTATGTAAAACTACTTATCACTACTTTTATAAATATATCTATATATAACTATTTGTTTAATTATATATAACTATTTATAACTATATATATTATATGTAAAATAATATATAACTATAAATAATTGTATCTTACTATGTGTATAACTATAAAAGTTTTCTACATAATAATATTTTAATATTAAATTTACAGCTTATATTTAAAATATATTTGTATATAGTAGTATATAAAAAAGTATTTTACTATATCTATACAATACATTATTATATCTATAAATATATAAAATTAAATGAACAAATATATAAACCTACATGTATAAAATTACGTTTAAATATATGTGTAACTAAATATATAACCACATGCAACTATATTTATAATAACATGTATAGCAACATACAACATTATTTTAAACTATATGTGTATAACTATATATAAATATTCGTATAACTAAATAAATGTCTATATAATTATATATAACTATATTTGTAACTATATATACATTTATGTATTAATATAATTAAAGCAAAATATTTTTTTATAACGTTATTTATATTTATGTATAACCACTTATAACTACTTGAATGAATATATCTATATATAACTATATGTTTTATTATATATAACTATTTATAACTATATATATTATAAGTAAAATAATATATAACTATAAATAATTGTATCTTAATATGCATATAACTTTCAAAGTTTTATGCAAAATATATTTAAATAATAAAATTACATCTTATATTTAATATATATTTGTATATATGTTCATAATGAAAATCACAAAATAATTATATTGTTCTAATAAAAATATTTATAACTACTATGCGTATGTTTACTTATAATGAAAATCACAAAATAATTATATTTAAATATTTATAACTACTTTGAGTATGTTTACTTATAATGAAAATTACAAAATAATTATATTGTTCTAATATTTATAATTGTAATCTAAACAATCTACTTAATTTTGATTACGAGTTCATAATCATGCAAATAAAAATTTCAATCATTATCTTCGAAGTATAGCATGAGGTTCCCTAAGAAAGGTTAAAACATATAATGATTACTGTGTGAATAGTTTTAAATTTCACCCAAAATAGTATGGTAGCTACCAGGTAACAGATATTGCAAGAGTATGCATTAAAGGATCCATATACAATGAAACTGAATATGACTATTACAGGACTCTGGTCGAAGTGATCGAGTTAAAATTTGAAGCCCTCCCGGTTAAAAAAACTGTGTTATTCAAATGTGACTGATTTGATCCAACACCACATGTTGGTATTGTTGTCTATTCTCGATATAAACTTGACGATGTGCATGATACAAAAAAAGATTTAATAAGTATGAACCTTTTGTCTTGGCAGTAAAAGAATCACAGGTTTATTATTGTGAATATCAGGGTCAGACCAGTCCTAGAAAGGATTGGAAATTTGTGTGCAAGATAAAAGCAGGGGCTTAAATTGCCATCCCCGCATCACCAAGTACTGATTTCATAAAACTAACTTTTCAAAATGATGACAATAATGTTATAATCGAAGCTGTGGTGGGGGGATGAAGACATCCTTTTAGTTGTATCTTATGAGATTGATACAAGTGGGGATGTAGATGATGAAAATTTAATTGATTATGAGGAAGAAACGAGTGATGAAGAGAAGTTTGAAATTGATGTTACTACATCTAAAGAAGAAGATGAACTAGATTTGAATGATTCTGATATGAATGAATAATCATTTAGTTTTATATTATTTTAATTGTTAATCATTTTTGTTTATTTTCATTACCTTATGTATTTTTTACAGGTATGGCACGTGGATGAGGTAGAGACAACATGTTGGTCGTACAAGTTTTGGTATAAGCAGCACGGCCTAAGTTATGCCCGAAACTAATAGAGAGTCATGGGTGGAAGAGATGTCACATTAGACAGAAAAGGTTGTGAATGTACCATAGCAGCAACATCAGCTGATTGATCCACATAATAGTCTTGAGATTTTGATGACTGATCTACATAATGGAGATGTTGGAGAATCTTCCTCAGAGCACCCTACAGACGAGACTCTCCCAATTGCTCATTTTGATCCGACAATTGATAATCAGTAAAATATAAAAACTTAACAAATTATTTATCAATTTATTAATTTATTTCTTACTTGTTATAAATTTTTTGTTGCAGGATGAAGTTAAAGCCGACTGGTTCCATTTCTAGGGTTCCGAGGATAATTTTTAGGAAGTCATTTTAAATCTAATGGACATAATTGGAAGTCACTCACGCATAGAAACTAATTGATGATTTGGAGAAAATTTAAGGTAAATATTACTATCTAAAAATGTTTGCATCTTTTATTTATTCTTTTGTTCACTGATTAAAAATTTTTTATTTATAATTGCAGAAAGTTTACAAGTGTACACAGCCAAAAGAGTCAGTCAAAAGTGTGTTCTACAAACATGCTGTCAGTCGGCATAAAGACACCGTGTACGAGATCAAAGATAAATGAATGAAGAAGAAAGAAAAAGATTTGAGTGTTTCGGGTCATATTTTCAAGGAGTGGCGGAGCAGATGAGAAGATCCTGATTATAGGAAGAGGTGTGATAAACAGAGCGGCAATCGTCGCTTAGAGTGGGCTGGGGAGGGTAGTGGCATGTCTACTCACACCTGTGGATCTCGCTCTATGTGTGAGCACGAACAAACATTGATATTATTTATAATTTATACTTTTTATGTTTATTACTTTGTGAATAGTGTTCAATTATGCCTAAATTTTATTTCTCATAAGGAATTTTTTTTCAATATAATTAACGTATGTATTGTGTGTAATTATAGACACGCAAGGAGGGTAAAAAGCCCAGTGCTCCTCGCTTATTCAGATACACGCACACCAAGGCTCATGATGAGCAGACTTTCGTTGATCAAAAAAATCATGTGCAGCAAATGTAAGTTTAAATAAAAAAATTAATTTTTCTTTTTTTTTGTTTGAATATAAATTGAAATACTTTTTGTACATTTTTATTAGGCGAGATATGAGGAAATATTAGTGGATGCAACTCAAGTGTATTCCTAGTCTACTTCAAGTTCATATGATGGTGCAGCAGGTAGTTCTCATTCATCATCAGCTCCACCAGTTGATGCGAATCAGATTTGGTTCGTCGACATCATCATTCTACTCGCATTAAGACCAGACTTTGAAGCTGAATTTTTAGGACCGGTTTTGAATGTGTTCTCAAAGATAGAGGAATCTCAAAATGAGATGCGAAATTCGATACAGTTTCAGTTGGCCGATATCGACCGTCACATGATTGACTATGAGGATGATAGGATGAGTTGCGTATGCATTTTGACTGGCTTACAAAAAAGTTTCAGGAAGGAGGACTACAGTTCAACCCTAATGATCTACCTCGGATTGTTCCGCATAATGCTCCAGCTATAGCATCTACTCCATCACCTACAGCAGCACCTGCAGGAACCACATCAGGATTAGCAGCAGCAGACAGCTCTACCCCAGTACCCGACATCTCACCATGTGGACCAGAAATGTCGTAGCATAATGATTGTGAAACTAGGTTGGATGATTGAGTGTATTACACATATTTTTTTTCAATGCTTTAAACTTTGATTTTGGATTTTATTTTTTTTTATCTTGATGTTTTTAATATATATATATATATATACATATATAGTATATATAGTTGTTGTTGAGTTAATTAGATTTTTAATTTGTTATTTTATCTGTAAATATTTCTGCAGTAACTAAATCAAAATTGGAAGCAAAATGGTTGTTTTTTTGTGTTTTATGTTCAAATTTCTATAGCAACTGCAAAAATACCGCAAAAAAAAAATTTGGGTTAGTAATTACCGACCGAATTGCGATCAAACAGACCAAAATTTTTTAATATCAATGATCGATAAAAGATTACCAAATAGTCGGTAATTCTTTTAGAGATCAATTACCTACCAATGATTTTAAAAGGTTTTAGTCGGTTTTTTGTCATAATTTTTTAGGTTTTTACTGACCATTTTGTGATTATTTACCAACCAAATATTTTTGGTAGGAAAATGGTTGAAATATAGTCAAAAAAATTTTTATTGGTAAATGGTCTATAAATTATCGGTAATTACCGACTATTTGGAGACTATTTACTGACCAACTGCTTTTGGTGGAAAAATAGTCGGTAATTGATTGTCGGTGATGTGTATGTAAATGATCTTTAATTACCGACTATTTAGAGACCATGTTCCGACCTTATTTATTTGGTCGGTAAATTATCGGAATATAGTCGGTAAATATTTGTCAGTGGAGGATCGATAAATGGTCGGAAATTTACTGACCGAGTAATTTTTCATCGGTAAAAAATTTAGTGACAAGCAAAATTGTGACAAAATATTTTGTTCGATAAATGATCGATATTAGGTTTACCGACCAAGAAATACTGAATTAACGACCAAAAAATTGGTCGGTAATTCATTGAATTTAAATAGTGATCATCCAGCTCCATTTCGAGCTCGCTGGAGCTCGACGGAACTCCACGAGCTCCACGAAAGAGCTCACTAGAGCTCCTTCGTGGAGCTCGACGGAGCTCCTCGAGCTCCACGTTGAGCTTGCTGGAACTCCTCAAGTTCCATCATGGATCTAGAGGAGCTCCACAAAGTAGCTCCTGGAGATGGGCAGAAAGAGAGGGGTGGGAAGAGAGCGACGAGAGGCGGGGGGACAGGGGTGAGAAGAGAGGGGAGAGGAGCGAGGGGCGAGGGGTGAGGGGCATGATGAGATCTCTACAATATTTTCAATAGTCAGCATTCACAAAACCAGCCTCTGACTATTAAAAATCAACAGCGTGGCAATGGCCACCATTCTCAACGACGAGTATTGTCACATTGTTTCCAGAGGCACTAGTTTGGATATATTTTTGAAATCATTCTTAAATTTTAGATTTTTTATTTTAAATACATTATTTCCGTACAAAACTCTATTTTATACTAACAAGTAACAAGTAATATTGATATGACAGTGTATTTTTTTTATTTCTCAATTTTTATTTTGATAGCTACAAGTTAATTAGGTCGCCATCCAAAAAATGCTACATGCAAAAACATTATTTTTTGATAACTCTTTTTATTTTTTTATATCTTTTTTTATTTTCTTATATTTTTTAATTAGATGAGGCGCATGGACTCAATTGGGCCTGAAGCAAACAACATTGCAACTATCCAGCTAGGGGTGTCAAATGGGTTGGCCCGTCCTGGACCGGCACTGCATTCTGCAGTGTCATGCCTCGGCCCATCATGTCCTGCCAGGCACGTCGGCATGGCATGTGTGACCATGCACCGAACATGATCAATACGAGCCAACACCCAACAGGCAAGGCTAATCGAGCCCCGAAAGGGTGAAGACGCAGGGGTGCGGCCGTGCCCCCGCAAAAACCCTAATTTTTCAAAAAAAATTAGGGTTTAGTCCAACCCAAAATGGGCTGAACCTGCCAGTTTCAAGCCACGTGCCAATGCAGGGCCGGCACAGTTGCCCGGTTGGTCAACATAAAACCAGGCTGGGCCGGCCCTTCCCATTTGACACCTCTAGTCCAGCTTGGTGTCCGGCGGCTCTTCCATATCAAACTTAGGCCTTAAGAAATGCACACCCATCTCACAAATTAGACAACCGAGAACGAGAAGTTGATTTTGATAACTTTTTAATTTATTTTTTTCATGTCAAATGCTAAAACATTTTTTGGCATACTAACATAACAAGCATCAACAAAAATAAATTAGAGGAACCTTCGCCAATTACCATTAAATATAATTCTAGAATTGAAGTATTGATGAACATTAATAATTTTTTTTTTCTATTGATTCCATAGAAAAAAAAAATAAAATGTTTATTTTATTTTTTTTGTATATAACGAATATGTTTTATTGAACAAATTTTGTATAGAAAAAAACATTTTATTTTATTTGTCTATTGATGAACATAACTAACATAACGAAAATGTTTGAGTTTCTTCAAGTGATTGATAACTTGGCTCTTGCCTTTATAACATGAAATAAAATAGGAAACTTATCATGTATTATTGAACAAATTTTGCTTTGGCTTTTTTTTTTTTTTTTTGTATATAATAATCTCTTTTTTGTTTAGCTATTTATCATGTTGGAAATTTAATTATGGAAAAGATTTACATTTTGATGTGTCAAAAATAAATTTTTTAAAAAAATTGAAAATAAAAAAAAAATACAACAAAACTCAAAAATAATACAACAAAACTTGATTTTGCCTCTCGAATATTTAAACAAATTTAATTCTGAATTTTATATTTCATAAACCAAGTTTTATATTCAAAAACCATTGTTTTAAATGTAGAAGTTGCTTTTTGAATTTAGCAATTACTTTTTTTAACATATATTCGATAGACATTGGAAAGGTTGAGGTTTGAACCCGAGATATTCACCATGAAAAAAATTACACCACCATTAGATCGTAAGAAACAATTCATACATAATGAGATAAATCAACACACACACACACACACACACACACACACAGATATTTAAATATATGATTATATATCTATTTAGATATAATTATAAATATGTATGTGTTGGGGGTGAGATATTAGAAATCACAAAATAATAAGAATAATAATTGATTTATTAAACAATGAAATCGAATAAAATCAATAACTCAAAATAAAGAAAAGCATCAACATAAAAATTCTGAAAAGTATAATCCAATGAAAATAAAGTTCAAGTAACAATAATATTAAATTGAACTATATATATTAAAGACTTCTTTAGTACAAATACATAAACCTGTGATTTTGGGATCTATTTCCATATTATTTTTTAGGTGATATGGTTGATGTGTCAAATTTGTGACTTAGAATCAACACATGATGACATCACTATTTCTGGATTGAATAAGTAATTCTATTCATAGCTTTAAAATCTTCAATGTTATCTAAGCTCTAATTCCTAATCTTCAAAGTAATAGGGTTGATTCGTCAAATATTTGATTTTAAAATTTTTGTAAAAATACACAAATAAAAATAAAAACCAACATCATCCACATTGCACACTAAATTATAAATAAGTTGTAATTATATATATATTTGCATACACAATAAATAGAAAATAAATCACGTATTAATGAATACATTGAACACACATTACAATTTAAAGATTATTAAGTAAATAAATTATAATATTCAAATTAGTATGAGGAGGATAGAAAAAAACTATTTTGCCTTGAATTTTGGAACTCAAATTCAAAAAATAAATAAAGTGGCATAAACGCACACACATAAATCCACACCTAGTAAAAAAGATACACACTGCAGAAAAAACTACATTGCCAAAATATACTCTCTATATCATGCACACACAGGTGTCAACCGGGCCAGCCCGGCCCGGCACGAGGCACGACACGGTTCAGTCGTGCATGGGCCGGCCCGGCACGAAAAATTCCGTGTCCGTGCCCGTGACGTGCTCGGGTTAGGCGCGTGCCGTGCCGTGCCTGACCCGGCACGGTTCGGCACGCGGCACGGCACCCCGGCACGGGTCAGTCCCGTGCCGGGTGTCTCGTGAGCCCGACCCCAGGAAGCCCCTCCAGCATAAAAAGACCGTGGGTCGGGTCTGATTCCACCCGATCCGCGGTCTTCCCGTATCCCGAACCGCTCGGACTGTCGGACAAGCAAGCCTGAGCGGGCCGGCACGGCACGGCCCGCCGTGCCTACGGGCCGTGCCGGGCTCGGCAATTTTTAAACCGTGTCGGGTCGGGCACGGTACAGGAACCGTGCCGGGCCGGGCACGGTACAGGAACCGTGCCGGGCGGGCACGATAGCATGAATGTGCCCAAAAAAAAACGGGCTGGGCCGTGCTGGACGGCCCGTTTGACACCTCTGCACACCATTGATCACACACCTCTTAGATGGGGACACTCCCCCATCTAAGAGAACACCGTGCGTGCCCTTGAAAATGAATGTTTAGTAAAGTATTAAAAAACTTTCTATTTATATATTTATTTAGAAAAAATAGAACATGGGATTTTATCCCATGTATTTGGTCTACAATTCTTGATGCTTCAAAAAAATAAAATAAATAAAACAAACAAAACCAGTCAACTCGACTCAGGTAGAACCAACAGTGTGTGTGTGTGTGTGTATTAATATATTTATATATTTATATTTATTTATTTATTTTCCTAAATGTATTAATTTTTACTTGAGATTGGATGGATATTTTGCCATGGTGAAAGTCTTGAGTTTTAACCCTAGACCCTCCACGGCTAAACAACTTTATGTTTTGAAATAATGAAAAGTGGTTTCTAATTTTGAAAATTGATTTCCAAATTTAAAATAGTATTTTATGAATTTGAAAATTAATTTTTGAGTTTGAAATAGTAATTTCTGAATTCGAAACTAGTTTCCAAAATTTAAAATTCATAATTAATTTCAAAAAAAAAAAAAATTTGAGAAGTAAAATCAGGTTGATGGATTTGAAAGCATTAGAACTTAATTATTTTTGAAGTTTATATACTTGTTTTTTTTTTTTTCAAAAAATCCTTCTTTTAATTAGTTTATGTTTGGTTCACAAATCAACCAAAATTATTGTAAATGGGTGCCCAATTGAAGTCATTTGTATGTCCATTTATTTAAATTTACATTTTTATTTTTAAAAAATATTTTATTATTATTTTAAAACATTATTGGAAATTGTTTATTTAACGGTAATTTATCTACTTATTTTTCACATAAAAATGAACATCAACCATTTAGCAATCAATTTAAGGAATAAAACATTGAAAGTATTATGTGCATGAAGAATACAACATACGTAAATAATCCCAAATTCTAACTTTTTCCACCCCAAAAAAATAAATAAAAATACAAATATTTTAGAAAATAAATGCACCACGATTAAATAAGTTCTTAAAAAAATGATTTCTAGCAAAAAAAAACCCAGTACATAATTAGATAACTTTGTTTCCGTGATTATTTATATATTGTGATTACATGTGTGATAGAAGGAATAAATTTTACAACCATAATAGCAGAGATCACCACAACAATTGAAATCAGCAACTTAACATCAAGGCAACACACAGTAGTTTCACAATAACAATACAACTTAGCAATCACAAGTAGCAATAACCCAAAAAAAAAAGTAAATAGCCACAACAATACAAGTAATTAGCCATAATAATACATGTAAATAGCCACAAAACAACAAACATAAAACCTAAAGCAGTAAACAAAGTCATACACAACAACAAGATTGGATAACCACAAAAACAAGATTGAATAACCACAAAAACAAGATTGAATAACCACAAAAACAAGAGTAAAGAACCATAAAAACACACAAAAATATGGGCACATTTGAACTGAAGGAAAAAACATTGAGGAGTCAAAACCCTATCTCCACATCTTTTTTGCCTCGGAGATACAGAGAGAGAGGCATAAACAGAGTGTGCCACATGATAACAATTAATTTTCCATTAGTTCTTTTTCTTTGATTAAGTTACTTGACAATATTAGGCAAAATAAGAATTTCATTTCCTAATTATGCCAAAATTCTAGACACTTCATGGTTTTGCACGCATAAAAAATATAGTAACACATAATAAAAACAAAGCTCACAATAAAATAAAAATATTATTTTAATAAAAAAAAATCAAACCAACTACACTGATATGCCCACTTCGAGAAAACCAAACAAATCACTTCTTCTATCCCAAGTAGGAAATAAAATACAAGCAAGTAATCTAAACAAAATAAGTTTTGATGTAATACGAAAGACTTTTTATCTAAAATATATTGAATCTAATGATATCTTACATTAACATGCTTAAAGTTATAATGAAAAGTCAACATTTTGGAAATTTGGATTTGGACCACTCTGATAGGAACATCGAATAATGAATAGGTTCCAATGTTAATCCAAGTTTTCTAGAAACTTTTTCATCCACAAGACTTCTTTGCAAGTTTCATCAATTGTAATAAACATTGCCTCACTACCGACTATGGCTACATACTTTTGTAACTTATATTATAAAAATACAGCTCCTCATATAAACGTCATTAAATAACCATAAGCATACCTCATTAAAGCAAGATCACTTTCACTTGTGATATCAAAATTAAAGTATTTAAGAAGAACAAGTTTTCTCCCAACAAGACAAAAGATAGCTAATAAGTACCTCAAAAGCATCTTACTATACATGAGACTTCTAAAAGCTAAAGCATAGGAAACATGACTCATATATTCTCTATCTTCATCAGTCTTAGGACAATGCTCAGCATTCAGCTTAATGTGCTTAGCTAAAAGGCTTGAGCTAGCTTAGACTACATAAAACAATCTCTCAAAAAACTTATTTACATAACACTTTTAAGTTAAATTTAATACACATGGAGGTCCTATATAGAATACGAGTAGTGTAGCAAAAATCCTTCTAATTCAATATAGGTCTTTCATAGAAATGTTTTTTTTTAACTTTCCCTTTAGCTCATTATTTTGTATTCTATTATTGTTGATGATCAGTATATCATCAACATATAGTAAAATAATGAGCTAGAGATCACATAAATGATAACTATTAAAAACACATCAGTCACAAAAAATATATTGTAAGTCATAAGGCTCCAAAAAAGTGTAGAACTTATTGTATTAATGTCTTGGGGCTTGCTTAATCCAATACTAACTTTTTATGAGTGAAACTTCAAGAAAAAAAATATAGTCTTCACATATAATTAATTAATTTTAAAGTTCAAGCTAGCTATCAAGCTTAAAACAACTCAAATAGAAGATATCTTCATAGTTGGAGATAAAATCTTATTAAAATCGATACCCTTTCTTTGACTAAAATGATACATGATTAAATGAGCTTTCTATCTCTTTTGAGAATCATGATCATTATGTTTTCTTAAAGGATCTACTTATTCTTTCATGCCTAATTTTTTTTATAAGTGACCGGTACCTTGTTTATTGAATTTTTTGGGTTGTTTGGCATAAATGTTGTAATATATTTATATTGATTTGAACTTTAAATGAATATATATTCCTAAATTTTAGTTTTGATGTAATTTGATGAATATTAATGAAATCAGAAGTAATTTGGTTAAAATTAGTAAACTTGGTAGATTGATAATTTGGATGGCTAAAAAGTAATGGAAAGTCATGATATTTTTTATTCAATGACTTATTATACTATTTACAACCTATTGAGAAGTTGTAGTAGTATTTCTTGACCGCAACTTTACGAAATAAGTTGTGATAATTTTTACATTTCATGATTCTATTACTGAGTTGTCAAAATATTTTTATTATGCAATACTATCTTTGTGGCTATGCTATTTTCTTGTAGTCGCATCCAAACTATTTCTAAAACTTATGATGGTCATGACATTATTTTTACATCACAACAACAAAATACTCCACTAATACCATAAGTCATGATATATGTTCCAACATTGTGATTTAATTAATATAAAACTAAAAATCACATAATACTATGCGACTTTTAGTTGCAACAATATTTTCCACTATAATTTTGTTATCTCGAGGGTAAATGTCTAAGTGATGGTATTGTTACCACTATAAAATTGTGTTATAGAGAGTAAATGCCTTGGTCATAGCCATTTTTTCAACTATGATATTGTGTTCTAGAGAGTGCTTTTCTATGTTATGGTGATTCATGCCACTATAAATTTATATTTCAGATGGAAATTATCTTAGTCATGACATTTTTGATGTCATGACTTCGAGATCTAGAGAGAGAAAATTTAAATCATGACATTCCTATTGCCATGACTTTATACTTTAGAAAAAAGTTATTTCTATCATGGCAATTATTTGTCCTATGACTTTTGTACTCTAGAGAAGATTCAAAGATATTAAAAATCATGACCTCAACCATGCACTATGGATTCTAGCTTAAAGATACATATGAAAGCTTGAAATATAAAAGAAATACTTAGAGTCATTCACAAAAAAAAAGAGGGGGAATCAGATTTCAAGCTCAAGAGTAAGCAAACCCCTAGGTTACATGATTACCAACCCCCAACTAGGGCAAATCAAAACAAAAAAAGCAAGTAAGATTAGTTAGGATTAAGTTTTGAGATTTAAATCCTTATCTGGTCTATCATTGAAAATCCTCAATTCTATAAGAAGCCACTCAAAATATTTTGAGTAAATTCTTCCCCAATGTGAGGCTAAATTAAGATTTTGGATTGATTTATTATACCTAAGCTATGATGATGCAATTGTATAATATTTATATTTATGATAATATTATGATTTGAATATTAATAGATGTAGATGCTATTAAATTATGAATATGTGTGAATAAAAGTACAAATATATTTATGATGATGCTGGAGTTGCTATCCGAATCCCAGGGTAACTATCCATCATAGTATACCACCAATAGTCTCCAAAGGTGTGGTAATAGTTGGGTTATTGGACAGCTTGTCTATCATCTCCTTGAGCTTATATACTATTGTCAATTACATGCACCTGCTCTTTTTCAACTCTATGTCTCAAGATTTCTCTTTTTTTTTTCTTAATCCCTGGATCGAGAGATGATTGCTTAGTCACAAATTTTCTGCTCATAAATGTGGTAACTAAAAAAAAACATTAAACCAAAGATATAAAAAAGTACACAAGACAAGTAATACTAATACAAATTTAAGTGCAAAAAAATGATATTATACAAACTCTTACAAATAGAACTGTATTTTTTTCAAGGGTAGTTATATATACTAAATTTTGCTTAATCAAGCTAAATAATAATAAGAAATAGTGCTAAAAACCTACCATGACTTTTTGATAATGCTCAAATTTTTAGTATTACGTAATGTCCCAAAAACTTATAGGCGAGAATCCCTTATCCAACTAATCTTGCAAATATATATGTTACATAAGTAGTAAAATGAACATTCATCAAGCTATTAATCTCATATGGATTATATGGATAGTTTGATCAACAAATAATGATATAATTACTACTCTAGTTGAAAAGATAGAATTGGATTTTTGGTAAGATTCTTAGATTTTAAGATCGATCTCTTTCATTACCATAATAACTTGTCTAAATTATTTGGTTATTATTTTATTTTGTTATAGAATGAAGGTTGAACTATTAAAAAAATGACATAGTGTTTTTTAGCATACAAGGTGATTGTAAATTTTTGGGTCATTTCTAATTATATTTTTTTTCATAGTTTTCCTCTTAGTAATTTAATATAGAAATGACAAATCATCCTTACTTAAAGATAATTCAGAATTCCATTCCTTTTAGATAACTTGTTAAGTACCCTTGATGTTTACTTCATATATGAATTTTATTCTCTGACCTCATGTGGCATAAAGATGTAAATTAATGTCATATTAAATTGATTGCACTTTGAGCTTCAAAAGCATTATACTCACACAATTAACATAAGATTTTTTTCAATTCTCACTAATATGAGTCATATGATAGAAATGACTATCTTCACCTTATGAGTCATCCACTTTTACATGTCTAGTGGGTTGCATGTCACCATCCACTAAGTTGACACATGACTCCTACACTAAAAGTCAAAAACCTTAAAATAATATTCAATAAATTATCACATTAATTTAGAGTATGTTCATCTAATATATGCATAATGGATTGAATTATCATAGTATTTGTACTTTCTACTTCATAAGTATCATACTAACATGATTAAAATTATCTCAATGTCAAGTTTTGACGTATAAGTTTATCTTGCATGCGACAATCATAAGTGTAGTCACTTCCTTCCTACCATCATATAAGAATGTGCTTCATGACTTATATGTTATCATCCACCATGATAACATGAACAAGCTCAACTATAATAAAACATGGATTTTAGTTCTACATAAACATCACATCCATCAATAACTAAACCACAACATGATCCACACATAAAAATCAATTAATTATTTGTCCATAATATGAAATAAAATACACCAATCTTAGAGCTTAATTTATCATGGTATTGAGGAGGAATTCATATGAAAAAATTCAAAATGTTTCTTTTGAAATTTCAGGTTCCTAATGATACCCCTCAAGAGTGTCTAGGAATCAACCATTAAACTCATAATTCTCATTTGTGTGCCTCAGAATTATTCCTAGGTGGGTGTCAAAATTCATGACCCAATTATGGTTTATGTTTGTCCCTTACATGGCCTCCTTGCTCATGGATCTACCTCTAGGTTTGAGCAAAATTGTGCTTCCCAAACCCTAGTTTTTTATCATTTTCTAGTGCCCTCAAATTCTCTTTCATTTTTCTTCATTTTATGATTTTATACTTAAATGATTGGGTGTGATTTTTAAGTGAGATGTTTTGATGCTGCGGAATGTTCTAGCTTTGACTTTTCATCTTGGTAACACAAAGTCATGGTGGTAGGAACAAGCCACATCTTTGGTCTCTTTGTCTTTCTTGCTTTAGATTGCCCAAGTAGTGGGAATAAACATAACTTATATATTTCATCTCTATAACATAGAGTCAGGGTATTGGGAATGAGTCATCACTTTGTTGTCTCATTTGTATTAGATTACAATGGCTTATGCATTTGATTTATATAACATAAAGTCATGGCATTAAAAATAATCATGCTCATGCATTTCTTTTTTGTAACCTAAAATCATGGTGCTAGGAATGAGCCGTAGCTTTGGTCATTTCTCAAGAAAAAAAAAAGAAAATCTTAAAATGGCAATAGCACAATTAATGCTTTCTAGAACTATATGTAGCTAAAAGCCACAGTGCTAGATAAGTATGATGGCTTTTCCTTAGTATTGGTGACTCTATAATGTGAAAATCATGGTGTTGGAAGATGTCATGACTTTCAGAATTGATGGGGTACTTGGTTTATATGATATAAAATTAATATTGTAGTCATAAAAAATGTTATGAGCTAGTGTGGATGTGACTTTAAAAAATATTGTAGTAAAAAAAATATGCTGTATAGTTAATAAATGATTCTGTCAGTAAGATAATAGAGTTGTGACATACAATGATTATTAATGACTATTTGTGTAAATCTTCGGTTAAGAATAAATATCAAAATTATTCTATAAGCTTAATAAGGTATAATAAAGTCATAATATAAGGAATACTATGACTTTACATAACTTTTTATTCATCTTGTACTCTAAGAAATCTACTAAGTCAATCATTTTACACAAAAATTATATAATTTCACAACTATTCTTTATAATCCATCAAAACTATAATTTAGTGAAATGATTATATTTAAAGGCCTTTTTTATGCAAAAATATCATGCATAATTAAAAAAATAACTAGGTTTATTTAGTATTTGGCATACCAAAAAATGCATCTATGATATTCATTATTTGGAAGTATTGATCCATCTTCTAGAAAAAGTTATCCATATTCTTTGCTCATCATGTACTCTGAAAATTTTTCAACTTGAAAACGTCTAGATGAGGTGTGTATGTTGTAGTGAACATGCCACTTTCTATTGTCCTTCTATAAGCCAAGAGTTCTCTTCTCAACTCTTCCATCTTTCATTCTAAGGATGCCACATTAGTTTCTAGGGTAACATCTTTCTAGGTATGCTTGTCCATCATACTTTTGAAAGTACCTTGCTTCTTTCCCCTGAGTTCATCTTTCATGGTGATTATCACATGCTGTCAATTTATAAGTGATTGGCCAAAACTCTTCTATTATATATTTGATATCATCAAAACTTTCTCTTATTTGATTAATGATCAACTCTGCTCTAAAAAAAAATTCCATGGAAGACAGAATATCCTTTGAACTAGCCTTTATCTCTCGATCCAACCTTTTCCTCGCGAACATCAGAAATAACACTATCAGTTTTTGAAATTGATACCATAATGATCCTCTTTGATACAACTTGTTGTAGAACAAAAACATTTGTGTAGCTACATGTGGTCTTAGGCTAGGAATTATACCCTTTTCAGTGATTAAGTCAGTCTCTTCTTGTCGTGCATAAAAGAATATACCCACAAGTCACACAAGATAATAAAACTTTCTAGAGAGAAAGTAAAACCACTAATAATTAAGAAACTGAAAAAATATATATAAATGAAGGAAGACTTTCATTAATTAGAGAGACATCTACATTAATGGACAATATAACACCAAGCATCACAATCTTACATCATATGAAACAAAAAAAAAAATCTTAGTATATTCTAGAACATCCTCTTAGACTTGAACCTCACATCATTCTTAGACTCATCTTGGATACTCTTAGATATTATGTCAATTTCCAAGCACTTCTTAAAGAGGGCTCAGTCATGTCTTTATTTAGGTCAGTACCAACCAAAATGCTTGGGTCATGATATATGCATAGAGCCTCCATTATTATCCCAGCCTAATTAACTTAATTTCTTTACCCAATTTGTCCTAGATGTCTATAATGATAATTAAATTTATTGAGCTTTACAGGTACATATTTCATACCTATTTTTAACTATAAATTTTTCTATTTATATTGGATTACTATTTTTCTCATAGTATATAAACCATATTCGAGGGAAATGACCTCCTCTTTAAATTATTCATTAAATTTCTTATCCATAATTTATTAATATTTGAGAATATGTGGGACTTGTTAAACATTACTGAGAGAAATATTGGGATAATGTTACTATTTCAAAGTAATTATCAATAAGTATTAAAAAAGTGGGAGGTGATGATATTCTATAAGAATATTAAAAGGATGGCTAGGTAATAATGGCAATCTTTAGAAAAAATGAAGTAAGAAGAAAAAAATAATATGATAAAGTGAGTACAACCACAAGCTAAGATATGATCACAATCTTCACAATTCTATCACTTAGTAGTTTCTTGGTGGAACACTGAAAAATTTTTTTACCAGACTCTATCACAATGTGATATCCAAAATTGTTTTATTCTTAATGCTCTCTACTCCAAATCTCACTTTCTCTATGTTAATTTGATGACCAACTAGTTGGAGAATGCCTTGTTTATTAGTTTTAATGAAAAGATTTAAAAGGATATCAAACAACAACAATAAATGAGGTAGTGTAGTTTGATTTTCATTAAATTATCACAATAAAGTGTGTTGAAGAAAATAAATTATTAATAAGAGAATAAAATGTGGTTCTCATAAATTGAAGCTTCATCAATGCAATGGATCCACCAAATCTACCCGTCCAAACATGTAAAACATTTGAAGGTTGGAATCATGTAAACTTCGAGCATAAGTGCATGCTAGCATTATTGACACATCATTCAAGTTTTTTTTCTCTCAATAACCTTGTCATAAAATTAGTAGTATTCTTATTTATGTGAATGTTTCTTACTCAAAATTGCTATTCCTTATTAGGATTTCTAATCCAAAGATACGGAACATTCATGTGCTTCATTCTTTCATGGTACACAAGTATTCTTGCACTTTACATCACTTTGATTATCATAATATACAATGCAACATTTTCATTTCAACCCCAATTCTTGAATAAACCATTTTTTTCTAAGTATTTATTTCTCATTTTCATAAATTACAATATACTAAACTTTTTTAGTGGAAAGAATAATATTTTTTTTTTTGTAATTTAGATTTATATGACATAGCTCTTCACCTCATAAGTATATTTTCTACTATGTGGATCTCTAATGATATCAACTTGTGCACTCTTTAAGAAATGGTTATAACCCCAAAGCGTAAACATACCTTTGAGATTCTCCTAAGATATGTGAACATACATCTCATATATCATGAGTAGATATGAATCGACTTACAACTTTGACTTATGAGCAATATATGGATGTTTACACACCATTATATATTTTTGGCTTCTGAATACTTAAGTAGGTGATGAAGAACATTTTTGTTTTCTCCTCTTTCAATGTAGCACTTGACTTCTTAGTGAGTTTGATATACCATCAAGAGGTGAACAAACTATCATATTTGTTTATATTGAACATTTATAACATCCATTTATTATACCTATGTCCAAGTTTTCATCATTTTTCTTTAGGGTATACACCATTTTAATCAAGAGTGCATTCTATCCCTTTGGTGATTTTATCAACTCATATGTATCATTCTACTATAAACGTTTCATCTTGTCTTGTATGAATTTCATACAATGATTTTTATGTCTGTAAGATTTTACTTTCTAGAAGATATTTGGTTCCCCCATATCATTAATTAAAAAAAATTTAGAACTAGGATAACTCATAGTTGTCGAATGTTTCCTAGTTTTATTTTTTCAAAAGGTATGTTTGTAAGCTATGTTTATAAAGAAATAATACTAAAACTGAAGTAATTGCTAGAAAGATCCGTGTAAGCTATGTTCCCCCAAATCATTAATCAATTACTTCTCATCTCTTTGTCCAACATATAATGAGATAGTAAAATACTATAATTCATTTTTTTGCAACATATATGCTAGTAAGCTATGTTCCCTTATATCATTAATAAACTACTTTTCATCTCTTTCTTCAACATATCATGGAATAAATGAAAAAACTATAATACATGGATTTTTTGCAAAAGGTATGTTAGTAAGCTATGTTTATAGAAAATATATCACCATAAATAAATTAATCGTTAGAAACATGTGTAGTGTAAACTATGTGAATAAGAGTATAAGAGAAGCTTTCAATTTTCGAATCACATTGTGGAAATATCTTGAAGCTAGGTTGAACCAAATAGTTGAAAGTTATAAAAATCAAAATTTCAAACCAAGATAAAAGGAGGCAAAGTGCAATTTGAAAGAGGAGATATATGACAATGCTAAGATAACTTTTTTGACTAGAAAATTATAAGAACTAAAAAATAGAGGCCTAAATGATGTGAAGATTATGAATAAGTTGCTGAAACAGTCAATTAATGTTTAATTTTTCAATCAACCATGTAGTTGAGGATTACCTTTTTAATCCCGTGGTAAAAAAAAATATTTCTTGAACAAACTAATACTACTAGATATTTACAAGTCAAAGAATTTTTATATAAATACTTATAATCTCAGTTGGAGGAATCATCTAAATTTTTCATAATAATCAATTATAAATTGATTATTATGAAACTTCTCAATAATTTTTATGGAAATCAAGAATATTATTCCAATGTCAAAACTTTTCAACAATCTTCACTGGTAGAATAATCAATTGTAAATTTATGAAATGTGAAAAGAGAATTTTTTGGAAGAAGAAAAATTCATCAACAAGTAAATTAGTTAGAATGTACAACTATGGAAATTCATTCAACACAAAATTAGATAGGATTCATAGCAATATTACTCTGAAAATTGACAATATATGGAAGTTTTTGAGAGTTCTTAAAAATTAAGTGGATCTATCTATAAATATAAATCAAATATTGATTTTCGAAGAAATTTTGCATTTCTATCATAAATCTAACAAATATAGATCTAAAACATTAACTAGTGATAGAGTTTATTGTCTAACACATTTTAACTCCAAGATCTCACTCTTAAATTTGTTAGTCTTCCTTTCAATTTTTGTATAAAGAAAAATTTTAAATTTTTTGTAAACTTTGTAAAATTACTTTTATAATTTTGGTTATCTACCAAAGCTTACTCCTTCTTACTTGTCTTTTCACTTACACCAAGAACATTTATCTCAACAAGCAACTTTAAAACTACTATATTATAATAGTTGATGAAAATTGATTCCTGGTCATCTATTGACTATGCTAGGTAAAGATTTTAGGTTTAAAAAGTATTTTGACTCCATCCAAAATGAAGGATCAGATTTAAGATTTTAAAAATATTAATAGAGTTTGGATTACATCCTCTACTATGGGTATAACTTCTACCCATTACATCATGATACTTTTAATAACTATCTTGTTGTGACATATGGCATGTCTAGGTTCGTTGTTTCACATCCCCTAGCCCTTTCTTAGCATGTGATGCCCTTTCGCTTATAATGTGCCCGGAATGAAACTGACAGGTTTGAAAGATTGTGTGATTGATCTTGATGGTGTGTAGGTCTTCATGTTATGAAGCCAATTGGATTGCTAATATGGAACTATCACATAAATGTTGGTATTGTTACAAAATTAATATGTACTAAATGTAACATGCTTTTGTGATTGTATGTAAGTAAAGCAGCTATGTGATGATATTTTATGCTTGATTGGTTTTGAGCCTTATTTTTCCAATAAATATGTTTCTTTTTTCATTATACTAGGCAAATATAATGCCTTTGCATAAAATTTTCTTGTTGGCCAATAAAGTTTTTTTTTTTTTTGCATTTTATTTACTTGATTAGAGGTGGATGGGTGACACAAATTTGCTTGCTACTTCTTTAGATTATTGATATTCAACTTTAATTAGCTTTTAAATTATTTGGCTATAAATTTGTTAAATGTCTTAGACATATTTGTCATGTTGCATAGGCATGTTTTATGAATTACATCCTATGTAGCATGCATATCTATTTGTTTATCAATTTATATTGTTTATAGTGCTCTCATCACTATTATCACATAAGTAGTTGTATAATTTAAAAAATATCTACTATTCGAAGTAATTATCTTGGATTGTTAGATATTTGAAGTAGTTATCTTATATAGAAAAGTTTAGGTAAGAACATATAAGGTGTCAGAAGTTGTTATCTCTAACTATAAGGTATATGAAATAGTTATCCAGTATCCCATATATATTTCTTAGCAATTTTGTTGATGACAGATGTCAAAATCAGTTGTCGAGATAATATGATGTATGAAATAGCTATCTCAAGTGAAGTTATTTAGATATCTAGTATTTCAAGTAGTTATAACATGCATAATTTAGAAGGCACAAATATCTTAACTTATATGGAATTACTTTTTTTTTTCTATTAATATAATTATTTTTTAGGTAGAATATGTTTGACATTGAGAAACTAGTGTCCCTTCAAGTTAATTGAGAGCATATGCTTAGGTTGCACAATCTCGACTACTAAACAAAAGCTTTCCTAGCTAGCTTGAAACTTTTTATCTAAGGCATTGACCATGTTTTTAAAAATACACCTCATAACAATATCTCTATGATATAAGACCCATTATTGTTTATACTTGTTATATTAGGAGGCGGCCTTCGAAATGTATGAAGCTAGTGGATAGTTATGCTTTAGCATGCTTTATCAGATTCATTTAATTATTGAGCTATCAGTAAGAAATTCGTAGTGTTGGTAGGCTTAACCAAATAGTTTGTATGTCCATTTTGTATGTATTGCCTCTTCCATCCCATGTATAAGGGGGAAATAGAGAGATTCTAGTAGCATCCAATTTCTAGTTTGATAGGCCCATATGAATATTTTTCTAGACACTTATTTATTGTCACTTCTAGGTGCTTTTGTAATAGCAGTGAGAATGCATTTTCTTTGTAGCTTCAACTTACACTTAACTCTATGATATCATTGAGTGAAGTAGAGATAAATATTTTTTAGCTTTAAAAATAACTCAAAGTGTGTAGTGCTATGAAATTATAGCTTGTTGTATTGGTTATTAGGTGTGACATTGTTCGGTATGATGAATATAAAATAAAACTAATTATTTTGGTGAATACTCATGATATGTTATATAGAAAAAATCATTTAAATAAATAATTTCATTAAATTATGTTTTAATTGATTATGATTAATAATAGTGAAATTGAGTGCTTTTGTGTGAAATAGAGATTTAAAGCATTTTTGAGAAGAAAGGAAGTAAAAAGTTATATAAAGTCATAATATTTAAGAAGTGAAATAGAGATTAGTTTTGGAATATATTATTGACCAAAACTTTATACAAATAGTTATGATAATCTTTATATGTTATAACTCTACTATCTTATTGACACAATCATTTATTATATAATATATTCTTTTTGGTTGTACACTTTCTTGAAGTCACATCCATACTAGCTAGTAATAATTGTTATGGTTGTGATATTACTTTCTTGGTTGTAGCAACTAAGTATCACATTAATACTCAAAGCTATGACAAGCTTCTTGTACCATGAATATTTTGTTATAGAGCCATTAAGTCCAAGGAAAAAGTTTTGAAGCTATTCTTAGTACTACAAATTTAATTTATTGAAAATTTTGGAGAGTAATACTCAAACCACAATAATTTTTAAGGTCACGACTCTCTACTAAGGAGAAATAACCAAAGTTGGGCCCTATTTCCAAATTAGTTGACTTTGAGTTATAGAGTTAAAATGCACAAGCTATGACCATTCCCAACAACACAACTTAGTATTATAGAGGAAAAATATATAATCGTGATCATTCTCAGTACCATGATTATCTGATGCTAGAGAGAGACCAAAGCTCTGGCCCATTCCTAATGCCATAACATTGTATTTGAGAGACTAAATAATTAGTCATGATCATTTAGAATTTCATGATCATCTAATACAAGAGAGAGATCAAAGCAATAATTTATTCATAATATTCTGACTTTGTGTTTTAAAGATGAAATATAAAACTAAGATCATTCCTAATCCTGTGACATTCTATATTTTACAAAGAGACCAAATTCATGGCTCATTCATAAAAAAATCATGACATTTGACTTAAATTCACACATAACCATTCAAGTATAAAAGGAGAAAAATTAGAATTTTGAAAAAATAATTTTAGGGAACGAGAAAAGAGATGAAAGATAAGGTTTTGAGAGACAAATTTAACCCAACCCTAGTGGAGATTTATGAGCAAATGGGAAATACAATACACAAGTATAAACCCTAAGGAAGTATTACTTCAACTTTCTAGAGATTAATCTGTGGTGCACAACCAAGTATTATAGATTTAGGATTTGATTCTTAGATACTCTTGAGGCCTATCATTAAAAAAAACTAAAATTCCATGAGATGTATTTCCAATTATCTCATGTGAATTCTTCTTCATTATCAAACTAATTTGAGATCTATGGTTGTTTTTTAATTATGTATGATGAATGTTTTATGAATGAATTTAATATTTGAATTTTATTATGGTTTGGATATTGATAGATGTAGTAATCATGTATAACTAAAATTAGATTTTTATTATTAGTGAGTTTGTGTGTATTAACATGGTAGATGATAATAAGTTAATAATAAAGCACACTTGTGTATAATAGTAAGAAATAAGTGAGAGTCTTTCTAACCATGATACACGAGAAGAAACCTATAAGTTAACCTCTGATATTAAGGTATGTTTTTTATGAGAGTATGATACTTTTGAAGCTGAAAGCTCGAACAATTTTATAAGTTAATCTATTATGTATGTTTTAGAATAATAAACCCTTTATTGATGTAGACATTTTATATAATACTTTTTTTAAATCTTTTACTTTTAGTATGCAAGTCATGCATCATTGTGATAAATAATGATAGGTAAGCCAAAAGATACATGTTATTTGTTGTAGACACTTCATGTTTTAATCATCATACAGGATATGACAATTTTAATAAATTCCCTCTTGACCTAGTTGTAGATTTGATGTGGAAAAAATATTTGAGAAAATAATTCTCAATTATCAAAAAAATAAATTTTCTAGCTTAATTATTTACTATTCCATGACTAAGAGTGTCTTAATAAATGCTGGTAATGATGAGTTGTGCTTGAGGGTACTCCTTAATAGTGTTGAGCATTAAAAGTGGGCTCGAAAGAGATACAAAAGAAAAAAAGTTGATCTCCAAAGGAGAATAACTAATAAATATTTAGCAAGAAGAAATCATTCATCAAAGTCAACATAGAAGCTACAGAAATAAGAGGTCGAATACGAGAAGAAGAGGAAGACTACATTGTGCTTTCTTTAGCTGCACATGGAGGTATGTTAGGTAATATTTTTTATTATTTAAAAAATATACAACTAAAAGCCAAAAAAGGGAAGAATTTCTAAAAAAAGAGATACAATCTTCATGTATAGCAATAATTTAGGAAGTGGAAAAATGAGATACAATATGGAAAGTACATTTTCAAAAGACAGAGATTTATTTGTGTCTTTTTGATGACCTAAGACAAATTTAATGACAAAAATTATTAGCTTTTGGAATAAGAGATGATATGAGTGGAGACCGAAGTGATTGACATCGCTGAATCATTTGGAAAGCTTTATGAGGTTATTGCAATAGATTGAAAAAAAATAGTGGCAATAAAAGATGAAAGAATTGGAGGCGATACCCAATATCTAGAGAACCTATAGATAGAAGAATTGGGAAAATGAGGTTTGAACAAAAAGATTATCTTTTTCAATGGGATCTTTTGAAGGTGCACTGAACTCCACTAGAAGAAGATAAGATATGTTGCATGACATTTCAGCAAAAATATTGGATTTGGCAGCTACCAACAAAAGATATTCAGAGAGATCCTCCAATCCTATGCCATCATTTGAGCACTCCAAAGTGAACTTTCTTTTTAAAAGTTTTATCCTAAAGTGAGGTCATAATGCCAACCTCCCTAACCTCAATAACATGTATGTTTTGTTTATTTTATGATTGTAGTAGTGTAATCAATTTTGTGTTGAAATTATGTGCAGTAAAATGTAACATTATTTTAGAGAGGGAGAATAATTGTTGATTGTTGGGGGGGGGGGGGGGGGGGGGTGGCGGGGAGCAATCATATAAAGTGAGAGTTTATTTGATATGACAAATATCAAATAACCCTATTAATCTTGATGAATGAATATTCATGATGCGTTGTATAGACAAGAACTTTAAAATGAATAATTTCATTAAATTGTTGTTTTTGATAGAATATAACAAATAGTAGTAAAATTGAGTGATTTTTATTTAAATTAGAGATTTAGTAGATTATTGAGAATGAGGAGAGAAAAATGTCATGTAAATTTATAATATTCTTTTTGTTAAGACTTTGGTACAGTTCATTTAGCTATAAAATAGTTTTGATATCCATTCTTAGCTAAAACATCACACAAATAGTCATTGTAATCTTCGTATGTTATGACTATACCATCTCATTGGCACAATTATTTTACTATGTAATATATATTTTTTGACTACAAAAATGTCTTGCATTTATGGCCACACTAGCTAATAATATCTTTTATGCCTATAATATTAATTTCTTATTGCAGCAATCATGTACCCCACTAATGCTCAAAACCACAGTAAGCCTCCATTGTCTTGATTTTTTGTGTTATGGAGTCAATAATTCCAAGACAAAAGTAGCAATGCTTTTCCTAGTATCATGATTTTTAGCTATAGAAAATTCCATATACAAATACTTGAGTCGTGACCATTTCTAGGGTCGTGACTCTGCTTTGAAGAAATGGCCAAAGTCACGACTTATTTCTAGTACTACAACTTTGTGTTATAGAGATAAAATACACAAGCCATGCGGGCTTTCCCATCACTGGGACTTTGTGTTATTGATATAAAATATATAGTCGTGGTCATTCTTAGTACCATGGCCATCTAATGTAAGAGTGAAACTAAAGTTATGACTCATTCCATGCACTATGACTTTATGTTCTTAAGATGAAATATGTTATCATGGTTATTCCTAATTTGTGACCTTTTAATGCAAGAGAGAGACTAAAACCATAATTCATTCTCAATATTGTAACTTTATGTTCTAGAGATGAAATGTACATTCATTGACATTCTCAATGCCAAATCATTTTAAAGTTAGAAAGGAACCAAAGTCATGGCTCAATTATAAAAAAAATCATGACATTTGAGTTAAAATTCACATCCAATCTTTTGAGTATAAAAATCAAAAATTGAGAATTTTGATAAAAGAGTTCTAGGGCATGAGAAAAGAGTTGAAATCTTTTCTCTCGTCCATGTTGAATGAGCAAAAACAAAAAGCAGTTACATACAACAAGACTATTGGCTCATGAGTAGGCTACCCTGGAATATGGAGTGAACTCAGTGAAGGCAACAAAAGGAGTACTATTAACTCACCTCTAAACATACATCACCTTTGAGCAATAATATCTCTTTTATAGAGCTCAGATGATATCAAAGAGTGGATTAAATAAGGACCCTAGGGTTTGTCAAATGTGGATAAGTTATCACAACTTTTCAACTCCAACTACTCCTTCCTCTACCTCTGCCCAATTAAACTAATGGAGAACTAGAAATAATTACAATATGTGTCTCAAGCTAAGCTTGCCTCTATTTTTTGGTCCCGTGATCGAGATCTACATCATTATAAGATAAATGTTTACTCAAGCAAGAGTAACTAATGAAGATTTTGCTTCCGTAATGATAAATATTAACCTCCAATGGTGTATAGACAAAGAATTATACTAAAATTTTTTCTCTATCAAGTAGTAAATGTTAGATCTGTCTATATAGGAAGAATAACCTAGTACTGGTCAAAACTTTAGAAAAACCCAACATACTAACTATTGTCATCATGATTTGGAAAGTATCTAGACCCTAAACTTTCTTACATGTCTTATAAGAGGGAATGTGCCTACTAGCATCAATCAACTATCACACGAATACTAGTAGCCATCTTATACTATTATGAATAGGAAGATCTTCCAATAAGTGATCTAGTTTCTCATGACTCAAAAACCAAATTCATAATTAGGGATCCCATTAGCCACATGAATGATATTGTAACTTTCACTCATAGATATTTGTTCCACTATTCTCAACCTCTTTCTCAATCATTTTCACTTAAAAAACTATAATAAATCATAAAAATAATCATTATAGAGTAATCTTAGTTATCTACAGATTAACTAGTAAGCCCGACTAGAATGGGTCGATTCAAGATGAAGAAGTCACCAGAATGTGTGAAATTTTTGTGCCTACCAAAATTATTTTAGGAGCAAACTCGAACAACCAATTGATATGCCAAGAAAAATCTAATTTGTATTTTGGTTCTTGATTGGAACACTTCGAAAAATATCTCTGATATGATTTCAAATCACTGATGCTAAGATGAATAAAATGACGAACAAACCTAGAACCTGAGATGGATAAATAAAATTATCACTGAGGTGAAATTGGAAACACACTAAGAAATAATGATAGCAACAATTATAATTTGGGGTGAGAGTGGGGTGGATCGACCCTTCTTTGTTACATTGTTAAACTATTATATATATATATATATGCATGCACGAGCGCACATTTGTGTGTATGTATATGTTTGAAAAAAAAATGAAAAACATTGAGAGAACTTATGAAAACACTAGGAGCACTCCATACCTAAAAAACACAAATAACTAAACATAAAGAAAGTTTCATGGATATAGTTGAAAAAATGTTGAAGTGTTTCTTTTTTCAAAAAAATTGTAATCTTATATAAATTTTAAAAAATTATAAACTACTTATTGAGAAACAAGTTTAAAATCTAACAAAACTAAAATTCATACTTATTGTGCAAGAGAATACAACTCCCTAAAATTCATAATTTTTTGTCTCAATTATAGTATCAAAAGGAAACTTGCAACTTATATGCCTCAACTAAAATGTGTTTATGAGAGGAAAGTGATGGAGTTGATAAAGATTGGTGGTAAATGAATATGTAATTTTTTTTTGGATATAGGGCATATGCTCATGTTCCAAATGGAAAGATGAAAAGGAGAAAAATATTTTATTTTTGTGTTATTTAACAAACAAATACTTATAAGTTTTGAGATTCTAGAATCATGAAAATTATCATTAGTCATCATGCTATTTTTGATGAATAATAACTTTGATTTTGGAGATGAAATGATAATTGATAACAAATTCCAGTATAATTTGATTTTGATATTGAAAGGAAACACCCTATGCAGATATTGCAACAGATAAAAAACACTTAAAATACTTTATAAAATTATTTAAGTCCATCCATATAAGAAAGTGAAGATGAACATAGACTTTAATGCATCAGAAGAATTGCATTGATAATTGAAGAAATTCACATGTTATCTTTATTTAATGATAGTGATCCAATAGTTTTTAAAATTGTTGTCAAAAAAATAAAATTATTTAAGACAATGGATGAATAAATTGCTGCCATTGAATGGAACAGTTGTTTTTAAAGATATTAGTCTTCCACAAGACCACAAGACAACAAGTATCCAGTGAGTGTGCTGCAAAGATTTGAAGGTAAGTTGAGAAGTTAAGTATAAGATGTGCTTAATTGCAATGACTATAAGTTGGAACTTGTTGTAGACAATAAAGAAGCCTTTTGTTTAGTTTCTATACATGACACCTATTGGAGCTTGATCGATTTGCTGATATCATGTATATGAAAAATTTTTAAAAAAATTTATATTCCTAAACAAAGATTGGAATAGATAAATTCAACACATACCTTAGTTATTTGTGTAATTGCTATGGAATAGAAGTCAAACCTATGTTCCTAATCCTTTATTTGTCATGAGGAAGAAGAAGGATGCACAGTCATGGGTTGTGCATCCTTTAGTCAAAATTTATAAAACATAATTAATAAAAAATAATAAAATAGAAATAAATGTTACATCACTTTACAAAACTAATGTTATGTGTTCCATCATTATTATTTATTTAAATTATATCTAAGATTCAATTTAATTTAATTTATAGATTTATTATCAATTAATTAATTCAATTAAAATTTATATCAATTAATAAAATTAATTAATATAATTTAATGAAATTAATTATTCTAATTTTATATAAACACATACTCTAAAATAATTAAACTGAATCTTCAATCATAACTCATATATTTTTTATGGCACTAGATCATGCTATGGAAGGGACCCTAGTATTAATAAGATCTTGGACTCCTAATATGAATTAATTGTACCATAATTCACAATATTTATAATTCATACTATCATAGAAATATAATTATACTTCTTCACTTATTTTAAACAACTCACACCATTTATTTCTTATTCATTACTTATTCAATTTTTCATGTTAAGATTAAAGATATTCATCAATTGAATTAAATTATTGATAATTCAATCCATCCAATCTTTTAAATAATACCTTGTGACCTTGTCCTTAATTTATTTGATATGGAAAATCAAAATCAATATGTAGAGTTTGATAATATTAAAGCTTATAAGTATCCTTAAAGAGGCATTATCAATCGATTTTATCAGACATAAATTTAATTGATAATCAATATTCACTATATAATTGATAAAGTTATGTAACTCATGGAGCATATTAATTTGAGTATAAATCTTATCCTTTATGAGTCAAAGTAATTATTAACAAGTACACATGCTTATAAATTATATCAAGATTGTGAGCAATAGTATTTGTAATAATGATGGTGTGTATTTATTTTACCTGTTAGTAAACAACAATTCTACTACTTGGGTATTGTTCAATGCACACAAGTACACTAGCACAAGAAGTTAGAATTTTACCATTTCTCATAGTCAAGATAGACCTATTGAAATCTTATGCTATAATCATGCCAACAAAGTGTCCAGCTCTATTTAGATTATGAATAATAAACTTATATTCTTTAAGAATTGATGATTCAATCTTCTGTATGTAAGCCAAATTATACATACCAAATCATCTACTTTATAGAATTAAGGACATTTGTATTTTTTATTATAAATACAATATTGGTGTATTGCAATTTAAAAGAAAATCAAAATGAATTCAAACAATAATAAGAGCAGAAAACAATAAAGAATGACTTTTAATATAAAACGATTCTAATAATCTCCCACTTAAACTTAAAGTCATGATATCATATGTCATACTCTCTTTCCTTCCCCATTTATATCAATAGTTTTTGCTGGTAGACTTTTCTTAAAAGAATCTCCCAAGTTGTCTGATGATGATATATTGGTCACTATTATTTCTTCTATTTTCACTATATCTCTTATCAAATGGTATTTGTGCTTATTGTACTTTGCATTTTGTCTTCTAATGAGTTCTAGGTTTTTTCTAATTATAATTTCTCCAATATTATCATAAAGTATATTAGGAAATTGTATAAAAGGAATGACACCTAGATCTTTCAGAAAATTTTAAAGCATATAGTATCATTGGAAGCTTTTGAGACGGCCACTTATTTGGTCTCTATGGTGGAATCAACAATATACTATTGCTTAATAATTCTCTAACTTATGGCTTCACTCCCTAAGGTAAACACATAAATGAGGCTGACTTTATCAAATCTTCATCTACTTGGAAATCTAAATCTATACACCCAATAGATAAAAGATTGTATATGAGGTATACCAACATTTAATTTAGATTGTTATCTATTAATTATGTCTATGGAAAAGTAGATATTTGGTCTAGTACATAGCTTTATATTTAATAGGATTCCAACTATATATCCATAAAAAATCACCTTTATTTTTTCTATCTCATTAGGTATTTTGGAATAGTGATCCTATGATAGAATAATTCTATGTCTGAAAAAAAGAAAACCTTTCTCGAAATCTTGCATACTAAAATGAGTCAATATCTGATTGATATAAACATATTGAGGCAAGCCTAATATTCTTTGCTGGTGATCTCATAAAATCTTAATCCCAATAATGTGATCAGCTTTTCCTAAGTCTATCATATCAAAGTTCTAATGAGTAGTATATCATCAATAATTAATACCAAGAATACCACCACACTACCACTTTGCTTCATATATACAAAATACTCTTCTTGATTTCGATCAAACTCATAATACTTAATGGCTTAAATAAAATGAGTATTCCAAAATATATATGATCTTATAGTCTATAAATAGATTTTTTTAATTTACACAACTTTTGCTCTTGCCCCTTATCTAAGAAACTATCAGGCTACATTATATAGATTCACTCATCAAGATACCCAATCAAAAGTATAGTCTTTATATATATTTGTCAAATCTCATAGTCATAATATGTTGTAATGAATAATAAAATCTAGATAGACTTCAGCTTCTTTATTGATAAAAAAGTTTCCTCATAATTGATTCTCTCTTTCTGAGTAAATCCTTTTGTAACAAGCCTAGACTTATAAGTCTCAATGTTATCATCTATTACTCTCTTTTTCTTATAGATCCACCTATACTTGATGAATTTTATCTTTTAAAGTGGTTCCATAAGATCCCAGACATGATTGAGTGCATAGACTACATCTCTAATTTTTTAACCTTTTATTAACATTATATATCTTTATCTTTTAGCACGTTTCCATATTTATCAGGATTAATATTTACTACATCATGAATTCTATCACATGACTCTCCCAAGAGTATATATAGTGTAGGTTGAAGAATAACCCTCTCACTATGACATGACCCTCCTCTCAATTGTATACTTTTAGTGATAAGATGTACAAATACTTATCCTTGTGAACCATTATGATTTTTAGCATCATGTTGTGCAACTGGCATATCAATGATAGGTTCATAAGGTATAGGATCAAAAGTATCATAATCAATCCTTCCATTATGATGAGGCAATAAGATATCTAGAATATTACCTTGTGATATTTCTTCTTATATTATCGATATTGAAAGAGTTTGGGATGGTTTATCTCCTATTAATTCTTTTAGAACTATCCTAATTTTAGGTTTGTGGCATGTTATATTTTTTTTCTAAAAAGTAGGCATTGGTATTAATAATGATCTTCTGATCATTTGGACTATAAAGTAAACTACCTTTAGATCCTATAAGATATCTTATGTAGAACCAAACTTTTATTATTAGTTTGAGCTTATTTATTTTCCCTTTTAGCACATTTTCTAGGCAACCTCACAAATAAATGTGTTTTAGACTAGACTTACATCTAATCCATAATTTAGTTGAAGTAGTAGGTACTACTTAGTTGGAACCAAGTTCAAAACATAAACTAAAGTTTCTAATACATATCCCTAGAAGGAATCAGACATATTTTAATAACTCATTATTGATCTTACCATGTCCAAAAGACTTATGAGTCATATTTATTCTTTATATCATACAATTATATTTTGGAATGCAAGGCATAAAAAATTAGGATATAATTCCATGATTCAATAAGAAGTCCCTAAACTCTTCCAGAGGTACTCGCTGTTATGTTTATATCATTATGTCTTGAGATATTTATTAAGACATTTTTCCATTTCTACCCTATAATCTTTGAATTTTTCAAAGGCATCAGATTAGCATATTAAAGAAATGTATCTTTACCTTCAATAATCATCAATAAATTTGATAAAATACTCAAACTCACCTCTTGCTTGGACTATCATGGGTCCACATAAATCAAAATGAACTAGTTCCAATTATTTTTTTGATTCTATAGTCCTTAGCCAAAAATGGACAAGATTTCCATTATTCCTTCTAGATTGATTCATAAGCTAAAAGTATTTCTACTTTCGATGAACCCAAATATCCATCTTCAACTACTGTAGATATCCTTTCTAGATTTATATGACCTCGACACAAGTGCCAAAGATAGATCTGATTCATTTGGGAAGGTTATTTTCTTTATATGATAATATATTAGTATTATTTAATTCAGCCCATTACAATGAGGTAGAGATAGGATTAATAATGTAAAGATTATCTTTAATACACTAGAACAAATAATATCCATCTTTAACTAAATTGACAATAGAAATCAAAAGAGTTTCTTTCTCAAATTGAAGATAATGATCTTCCAATATAATTGTCAGCACCTTTGTAGTATCGCCCAAGTGAAGATCAATCTCATCATCATTTAGTTGTATGGTTTGGTGGAATCACTACAATGAATTTTTTATATGATTAGTGACTCTCGTATCTACAGACTAGGTATCAGTAGATACTAGCACTAAATAAGTCTCAACTACTAGTAAATGAGATTTATCTTGAGTATTCACCTTGTTATGATAAATCAGAAACTATTTCTTTCATTGTCCTGAATACATGTAATAAAAATTTTTACCTTTTGGCTTTTTCACTCGTACTTCTGACTTAGGTGCTATATGTGGAACACATATAGCAATAATGTTGCTATCTAATCAAGTATATACATGTTATAGTTTATGTAAAGTTACTTATAAAAATTTGGTAGTGACTGGAGAATAATATCTATCTGAGAATCCACATCAATCTTAGCTTCGAACATCTTTAGTTAATTAAGAAGACTAATCATCTTTAGAACATGATCTTCCATTAGGGTGTTTTCAGCCATTAAAGTATTCATCAGATCCCTCATGGTTTTCTATCCAATAGAATGAGTCTGATTCTCAAATATTTCTTTTAGATTAGATTTCATATCATATGTAGTAGCCATGAACTAATATTGATGTTAAAGTATATTTGACAAATAAGCTAGAATATAACGCATTGACATCTCATTAGCTTTTACTCATTTTTAATAGGCTTGGCTTCTTGTTCGGTTGTCCCTTCATGAGGTCTATCCATGCAAAGAACTATGAGTAGAAACTTATAGTTCTTAGCTAACAAAACAATATTGAAGTTTCTTTTCCAATTTATGTAATTGGTACCAACAAGTTTGTTTTTTTTTTAAGAATAGTGGTAAGTAGGTTGAAAGTCATTTTTATTCCTTTAAAACCTGAAAAGTTACAATGAGCAGATTAACTTTAAATTTTACTTCAAGTGTTGGTTCCCTTTATTAATTCTTGAGTGAATTCATTATCGGTCTGATATAGCTTGAATAACATGGCTCAATGGGAGGACATATACTATTCATTATTTGTTCAAACATACTGATTCCTATCAATATTGTTGTATATCAACAAGTCAAATCAAACCAGATTAAACAAATGACTTCACTTTGATATTATAAATAATAGTAATAAGTTAGATAAAGGGAATAGTATTATTTATAGCTAAGTGTACATCATCACATAATTCCAAACTGAATGTTCTTAAATGAATTTTTCATATAGAGAAGTAATTCATTTTAACAATCCACAAAATTATCTCATGGTGGTTTGTGCAAAGTGGAGCTACAAGTTAATCAGTCCTATAAGCACAAAGACCAATATGCTAAATAACTTGAATTACTTATAAACTAGTGATAGAGTTGATAAAATTCATATTTATGAACTCTTTCACCCACTTAGATATTTTTAAGGTTTGAGGGGTTTTTTCTTTTTAAAAAATAAGATTACTACTAATTCCTTCTTTCTAATATTTATCTTATTATAGGAATTTCATTTTTCTTTATTAAAATAGTGGTTTGTTATATGAAAGTGTGTATATATAAGTGATACGTGAAATATTTACTATTTATACACAACTATCAAACAAGTTTCCACATACATGCATCATTTATATCTTTACATATCACTACACATTGTATCTTTTACAAACACAAGAACATTTTATTACATGCATAGATTTCATATTTATGTTGTGACTAAGTCATCACATACACATATTCCATAAATATGTGATGACTATATCATCACATAATTTCTAGGTTCAACAACCCAGCTATTATGTTTTTAAATTTATTAATCAAAGACTTTTTTTAAGCAAGTCCTTGCTTTGGGACAGTGCCACATTGAAGGACTTTCTTTTCTTTCCCTAAAGTTACAGGGGCTTGGGATTAGAACCCCAAAATTAAATAAATAGCAACTTAATCAAAAAAAAAAGAAATGAAATGACAAAAAAAAAACAATTCTTTTGTGATATTCTCTAGGCACTACTACAAGCTCCACCTCAACAATGGCCAACCATCGCAAGCTTTATCATGGACAACACAAGCTCCTAGATGACATAATTTGCCTTCACAAGTTCCTCCACAACAATGGCTGACCACTACAAGCTCCATCATGATATGATTTACCACATCAAGCTCCACCACAACAATGACTAGCCACTATGAGCTCCACCATGACACGATTACCCACTACAAGCTCCACCATGGTAAAGGCTAGCCACTATGAGCTCCACCACAACATGGTTCACCAATGCAAGCTCCACCATGGCTTGGTCCTCATTAGTAATAGGATACTTAGCTTATTCTCAATTTAATCAAAATCAATTACACCTTGTGTGGGTAATTAATCACACATAAAATTAAAAATTACATTCCAAAAGTGAATAAATATTACCATAACTATAATCACATCCAAATGCATCCAAACACATATTCAAATACATCCAACTACCTTATATGTTGAAGCATCGTAAATTATAGTTTCTATAAATGTCGAGTCATCTCTCAACTTTCTAAACATGCTAATCATGTTACATATGCACCTGTATGCAATGCAAGTCGTGGGAGTATAAACTGATGAACATATATTGATATTCATCGTGTCATAAAATATCTTCAAGAATTTCATAAATACAAAAATTATATTTTCTGTATTCTAGTCAATGTCATCAACAAAAGTTTATCACTCTTACTATTGATGTAGTCGGATATCACGTGTTCATATCTAGCACATGACTCCAACATCAGGTAAGTAACATTCCAATAGCATCTTCGCATCTGTTTGGAATTTATTCTTTTTTAGAGCCGTAGAAAAATAGAGACTACCAAACTTATGTTTTCTACTAAGCATCTGAAGATATTTTAGTGAGTTATATATTTTTACTAAAGTGGTGGAAACAACCTTCATCCCTGCCTGTACAATGAGGTTAATAAAATGACACATGTATCTAACATAAAAAATCTATCCTATTGGCCCATCTCTAATGGTCCTAACAAACATATTAATAGTCACTCCATTATTAGATTCCTTATCAAATATAATACTCTATATTTTATTTTAAATATTTATATTCTCAATATATTCTAATCATGCACTCATATATGTCCGACCATCATGAGGACGAAGAATCTCTAAAAATCCTAATATCTTTTTATTTATTATCCATTTATATTCTACATAGTGGACTGTGAGGTATGCATAAGATGCATCATTGTGATTAATCTGGATATCATAAATCATGGACACCACGCCACTATATTTCCTAAATTCATTAGTTATTATTTATTTTTTTTAACTTTTAGTATTTTAGTTTGTTATTCCTACATGTGGACCTAGGAATCATATGATATAGAAACTGCAAATAGGTCTATATGATACAAGAACCCTTTGATCCTCTAAAAATCTAATCAGAAGACTCATCATGGTAATCAGTTTGGTCATGTCTTCCCTCCCTAACTTATTGTTGTATATGAAGGGAGTCAACATAGAGCTTGAACTTGATCTAATCTCAAGGTCTCCACTGCTAAGTTGAGTTGCTTAAAATCTAATGGACCATGTTTTTTTGCTGTATTATTCGACATACCTTTTTAGATGCCCGGTTACACTTACACTCCTATAAGTTAATATTTTCTTATAATATATTACATTGTAGCGATTCTTTATCAACACCTCTAACATTTTTATTTTCTAAAATGTTAAAGTGAGTCCAAACTATTAATTTTATTTTTATTTTTTTGTTTTTTTGGATATTTCAGTCGAGACCATGACAGAAAACAAGTTTCAACATTCCTAACCTCGGACCATAGTATTTTTGTTATCAATATTAATATTATCTATATTTATATTAATGTTAATCTCATTCTCATCATTAAATTTACTATTTGACATTTATAGATTTTAATTAGTTTATAAATGATATTCTAAATTCTATTTTTTTAATTAAATACTATTTATTATTAAATTATTAATAAAAATTAAAATTAAAAAACTAAATAAATTTGTAAAAATAATACCCATTTTGTGTTTGGTTGTTTATGGAATGCTAATTCCTAATTGTTGAAGTTGATGTCTGATATATGATGTCTTCATTCTACACCCGAGTCCTAAAAGCTGAATGCCCAAATGAGAGATGGTCAATGATATAAATTAGAGTTAGAGATAGAGATTTTAGATTAAAGAGAAAGAGAGAAAATATAAGCCGTGAGAATGAGAATTTAGGGAAAGATATATATAATATTATAAAGTTGTTTTAATCATATTTTTTAATTTTATTTTATTTTATTTTTAATTTTTAAATTTTTTTTTTAATTTTTAAAGAATTTTTTAGGGCATAAACTCAACAATCATCAGATTTTCTGTCCTGGCTATTGGAGTTGTATCAAATGACTAGATGCATCTTGGTTTAATTTTTTTTTGACCATTGTGTCAGTTCAACTTGAAGGTTCTAGAAGGATCTAAAATCGGGCTAGGGTCGAGCATAACCTCACGGCACGAGCCGAGCCCGATGATTAACGAGTCATGCATCATAGGAGCCCGATGCTCAAAACACAATACCTAGCCTAAGTTCCTGGGCTAGGTCCCGGGTCATGCCACTAGACAATGCCTTCTAGCCAGGTAGATGGGTCATGCCTAGCAAGCATGGGGCCTAGTACCCCCTAGCCCAGCAAGGCATGGGCTATTGCACAGTTCTAGATCATGCGTGCCAGGCCAGTCATGGCTCAATTGGGCCGAGCCTCATGCTAGGCATGAACTACCCGACCTACCTGACACCTCTAGCGTGATCCAAAAGAAAATGAGTCACAATGTCTTCTAGTTGTGACATCACAAGACATGTTGCAACTTCATTTAACTAATGGAATAATTAACCATGATGAAAAGGCAGTGCATATAGAATTTAAAGATTTTATTGAAAAAGAGACATTGGATCTAGTACATGTATTGTGAAAGTCTACACAATTAAGAAACTTACATGAAAGGTATGATAACAATGCATGCTTTGCTCTTCATATTATAGAAAATGAGCCTAATTTATGATGATAGTAAGATCCTCCAAGGAATCAAATCAATGAGAACATATCATGGAAAAAGAGTAGTAGTCCTTGGATAAGTACAATATTTGAAATTCTTTTGAAGTTGCTCTCAGATTAGAATGCAATTGAAAGATAGTGGATGCTATAAAGTTCTAGTAGTGCAAAATTGAGATTGAAATGCAGAAGTATTCACCAAGTGGGATAATATAGGATTGATCATTTATTCAGAAGCTATAATATGTGCTTTTGAGCCACAACTTGAATTATGAAATCGTAACTTAATTGAAGTTGTAACATATGTTTTGGGTTGTGACATCAATTGTAAATTCATGATTCAACTAAAATTGTAACATTTACTATGGAATTATGACCTGAATTATGAAGTCATGACATGATTCAAACTATAACATGTACTTTGGAGTTGTGATTTAAATTATGAAGTCATAACTCAACTAAAGTTGTAGCATATCCTTTATAGTCTTAACCTAAATTATAAAGTAATGACTCAATTGAAGTTGTAACATGTATTTTGGTGTCATGACTTTGTAATGTAGTGTTATGATATGATTGAAGGCATGACCATGTTTTGTAGAGTAGGGATATCATAGAAGTTTCCACCTATTTTGTGTTATTATGAATGACAACCTTAAGGATTTAAGTTACAATCATATTATATGATGTTATGATATGATTGAAGTTGTGATACAGAAATATGATGTCATGAATTAGGCCTTAAGTTTAAAGAAGTTTTCTTTTACTATTTAAGCACTTATGAATATAAAATAGCACATCACAAACATAATGAGGAAGTTTGAAAATAGTTGTTGTACAAAGATAGTGATTTTTTCTCTTCTCTCTTGGCTCTTGTGTGGTTTGTGATTTATGGTTTATTTGTGTGGTTGTGTTCATCTCCTTTATTTTTTGTGATTTGTATGCTTCATTTATGAAAGTTCTTTTGTATTTTTTGAATCCCTAATTACCATCATGATTCCTAGTGTGGGATCATAAGATGATTATGTAAGATATTATTGGGATCCTATCCATAGATTCCATCAAAAAGTATCAGAAGTAGATACCTTGTCATGGGCTTAAGAGTAATCTATTTATTTTATGGTGAGCCTACCTAGGGCCAATGGTTTCTGAATAATCATGATGATGGTGGATTAATTTGGTACTTTTATTCTAGAAACTAGAGAATATCTAATAGAAAAAGTAGTCAATTTGTTCCTCAAGAATGTGATGGGGTATTGTGACATTATATGTGATCGCAAAGGGTGATTCACTTGTATTATTCTAGACTATATTATTCAAGTTGATGGGATTGGATGTGAGCTTATCTACTAGTGTCCACCGACAAATAAATAAGCAAACATATAGGATCAACTTGCTCTTTTAAATATCTTTTAGGCACTATGCACGTACTTCACATTGGGAATGACCAAAACTATTAAATAATGCCTAATTTTTTATATAATATATAGCAATGGATGTTACTAGATAAAAAGTCTTTGATATCATGTTGGGTGAACAATAACATACAACCAACTTCATTATTATGCACTAAGCAAGAACAAGTAAGTGATATTGTTCAATACTTTTTGAATTTGGTAATAGAATGGAGAATGTGCATGACCAACTTGGGCTCCCACTAAAACTCAAAGCAATTAAAGTATTTCATATGATAAAAATTTTTCAATGACAAAGTTGTGATGTATATCTTGATGAAATGAGTTTTTAGATAGAATAATAATACACTATGGCAAGAATTCATAGAAAAATAGATGGGGATTGCTGATGAAGAAGTTAGTTGGGGATCTACTAATTCATTGTGAAAAATTAGAAAAGTAAATAAATAGAAAGATAAATTGATTGATTGATAGAGAGATTGATTGATCGATAAATAAATAGATGGGTATTTAGATAAGAAAAGTAAATAGATAGAAAGTTAGTAAGATAGAAAGATAGATAAATAGATATATACTTGTTAAAATAGATAAATAGATAGATAGTTAGATACATAGATAGATTGAAATATAGATTTATAGATATATAGATATATAGATATATAGATATATAGATATATAGAAGGTTGGACTCATAGATAGATAGATATATATATAGATAGATAGATATATAGATAGATAGAAATATTATATAGATATAAAAACAAATGAATCAATAAATAGATAGAAATATTATATCGATATAAAGACAAATAGATTTATAGATAGATAGATAGATAGAAATATTAGATAAATAAACAGATAGATAGACAGATATATATATATATATATATATAGTAGAAATATATATAATTAGATAGATAGATATATAGTTAGATAGATATATTGATAAAAAAGAAAAAATAGTTTGAAATATATAATATATATATATATCTATATGTGTGTGTGTGTGTAATATAGATAGATTAGATAGATAGGTTTATAGATAGATTATATAGATAGATTATATAGATAGATTATATAGATAGATAATTAGATAGATAGATAGATATATTAGATAGATAGATTGATTGATAAAAATATTAAACAGATAGATAAATATATTAGACATATTAGATAGATTAATAGATTGATAAATAGAAAGATAGTTAGATGCATAGATGGATAGGTTGATGGAATTATAGTTAGTTAGATAGATTGATAGATATATAGAAAAATAGATTAGATAGATAGAAAGATATATAGATTAAATAGATAGATGGATATATAGTTAGATAAATAGATAGATAGATAGATATATAGAGAGATAACTAGTTAGATAGATAGATAGACAGATTAGATAGAAAGATAGAGAGATAAATAGACAGATAGATAAATAGATAGATAGATAGTTAGATAGAAATATAGATAGATAGATAGATAAATAAATAGATTAGTTGACAAAAAGATAGATAGATTAGATAGATTGATATATATACATACATATATGTATTAGATAGGTAGATATATAAATATTTAGATAGATGGATGGATGGATAGAAAGATAGATAAATAGATAGATATAGAAATATTGATAGAATGATAAATAGATAGATAAATAGAAAGATTGATTATATAGATAGATACTTTATTAAATTTATATAAAGTTAGATAGATTGTTTATTAGATATATAGTTAGAATAATAGATAGAGGATATAGATTAGATAGATTAATAGATTGATAAATAAATAGTAAGATAGATTTGATAGATAGATAGATAGTTTATTATATAAATAGATTGTTTGTTAGATTGATAAAAAGATTGATAGATAGATAGACAGAACATATATAGATTAGTACGATAGATAGATATATAAATAGATCGATGAATAGATTAGATAGGTAGAGAGATTGTTAGTTAATTATATTGATATATAGTTATAAAGATAGATAGATAGATAGATAGTTAAATACATAGATAGATATATAGATAGATAGATATATGGAAGGATGAATTGATAGATAGATAGATTAGATAGGATAGTTATATGGAAACACTGAGAAATAGATAGAAAGATAGATAGACAAATATATAGATAGATAGAAAGATAGATAGAAATATGGAAAGAAAAAATGTAGAAAGATAGTTAGATTAAAATAGATAATAGAAAGGTAGAAAGATAGTCAAATTAGATAGATAAATAGATAGATAGATAGATTAATAGTTAGATAGATAAATAGATAAAAAGATTAATAGTTAGATAGATAAATAATTTTATAGATAGATAGTTAGAGAGATAGATAGATAGATAGAAAAATAGATTTGATTGGTATATAGATAAAAACATTAGATAGATTCATAGAAAGACTAATAGATTATATAGGTGGGTAGATATATATGGAAATAGAAAGAAAGATAGATAGATAAATAGATAAATAGAAAGAATGATATAGCAAGATTAATAGATAGATAGATATATAAAATGATAGATAGAGAGATTGAAAGAGATATACATTTAATTTTTTTAATACATAAATATTTAGATAGATAGATAACTATATAGATAGATATATTGATAAATTAGATAGATAGATAGGTAGGTAGGTAGATAGATAGTTTATTAAATAGATAGATATATTATTTGTTAGATAGATAGTTAAATTGATAGATAGATAGATATATAGATTAGATAGAAAGATAAATAGATAGAAAGTTAGATTGATATAAAGAGATATATAGATTATATATAGATTAGATAGATAAATAGATAGAAAGATAGATAAATAGATAGATAGTTAAATTGATAGATAGATAGATAAGTAGATATATAGATTAGATAGAAAGATAAATAGATAGAAAGTTAGATAGATAAATAGATAGAAAGTTAGATAGATAAATAGATAGAAAGTTAGATAGATAGAAAGTTAGATAGATAACTATATATATGTAAATATATAGTTATTTAGTTAAATAGATAGATAGATATGTAGATATATAGATAAATAGTTATACACTTAGATAGAATAAAGATAGATACATAGATGTATGGATGGATGGATAGATAAATAGATAAATAGATTAGATCAATAGATAGTTAGATGGAAACATAGGAAACTAGGTAGAAAGATAGATAGACTAGTTAGATTTATATATATATATATATATATATATATATATATATATATATAAACAAGTTGATAGATACATTATATTACATAGATTGATAGAAAGAAAGAAAAAAAAGATAGATAGATAGATAGATAGAATGATAGAATGATAGATAGATAGAATGATAGATAGATAGATAATTAGATTAGATTGATGGATAAAAAGGTAGAAAGATAGATAAATAGATAAAATAGAAGGATTAATTGATTGATAGATACATAAATTACATAGATAGATAGATAGATAGATATATATATATATATATATATATATATATATATATATATATATATATATATATATATATATATATATATATATATATAATAGAAAAAAATATAGATAGATAGTTAGGTAGATTGATAGAAAGATTCATTAGATAGATTAGATATATCGATAGTTAGATAGTTAGATAGGTAGATAGATAATTATATATATAGAAAGATTGATAAATAAATACATATATAAATAGATATATAGATAGAAATATTATAAAGATAGATAGATAGATAATACGTAGGTAGGTAGGTACAAAGATTATATAGATAGATATATAATAGATACAAAGATTATATAGATAAATAGATTAATTGATTTATATATTGATAGATAAAAAGATAGATGGATTGATGGATTGATAGATTTATATATTAGATAGATAGATAGATAAATAGATAGATTGATAGATAGAGATACAAATAAATTGATAAATAAATAAATTAGATAATTAGAAAGACTAGATAGATAGATTGATAGATTAAATAGATTGATTTATTTATAGATTGATTGTTAGATACATAGATATATAGACAGATAGTTAGTTAGATAGATAGATTAGATAAATAGAAAATAGTTAGAAAGTTATATAGATAGATAGATAGTTAGATACATAGTTATATAGATATATAGATAGATAGTTAGATAAATAGATAGATAGAAAATTGTATAGAAAGTTGGATAGAAAGTTGTTTAGATATATAGATTAATAGATAGTTTATTATATAGATAGATAGATATATAGAATAGTTGATCTCATAGATAGATAGACATATTATTTAGATAGATAGATATATACATAGATGTCAGGCAGATAGATAGGTATATAGTTTTTTAGATAGATATATTGATTAGATAGATAGATAGATAGCAAGATAAAAAAATAAATAGAAAGATATTAAGATAAGATTGGTAGGTAGATACATAATTTGTTAGATAGAATGATAGATAAATTGATATTTATATTGTTAAATAGATAGATAGATATATAGTAAGATAGATATATAGTTTATTGGATAGATAGATTGATTGATATATAAATAAAAAGATTGATAGATTAGATAGATATCTAGTTAGATAGAAACATAGATAGATATATAGACAAATAGAGGTGTCAAACGGGCCGGGCCGGCCCGGCCCGGCACGAGGCACGGCACGGTTCGGCCGTGCCTGGGCCGGCCCGGCACGTTAAAAAACCGTGCCCGGGCCCGTGCCGTGCCCGGGCGAAGCAAGGAACTAAACGTGTCGTGCACGGCACGGCACGCCGGCACGGGTCCATCCCGTGCCGGTCCCGCAGGCACGCGTGGCACGCCGCCAGTGCCACGCGTGCCGTGGCGTGAGTCGCGACTCACGGTCACGAGTCACGACTCACTAAGTCGTGACTCGAGTCACTCGAGCTCGAGTGCTCGACACATCAGGCTCAGGCTCAGCCGCTCAGGGCCCCCCCCGGTAAAAAGACCGCGGGTCGGGTCCAAACAGACCCGACCCGCGGTCTTTTCCGCCGAAAACCGAGAAAAACGAAAAATATAACGGGAAAAAAAAAAATTTTCAAACTTAGATCGATTTTCAGCCATTGGATTCGACGCCAACGGCTAGGGGGCAGAATCCGACGGTCCTCGTGATTCTGCCCATTAAATATAATAAAAAAATTCAAAAAAATAATAAAAAATTAATTTTTTTTAAAAAAAAAACTTTTTTTAGGCTATATAATCTACCCCCCTCCCTATAGAATTTATGTTTTTCAAAAACATTAATCCTCTCAATTTTTTCTCTCTCTCACATAAACCGTGCTTTTCTTGTTCGGCCCTCGTTTTATTGATTTCGGCTTGAATTTTCGTGAAACTCAACTTGAGTTTTGAACTTCAAAGCTTCCTGCGGGCTTCGGTGCATCTTTCACGTGAGAGACCTCTTTGCTTTTACCGGGTAATATAATTTACTTTTTGTTTTATTTTCTCTCTCTAAATCTTCTCTCTCTAGAAAAACGTACGAAAAAAAAAATGACGAATTCACCTAACACATATTTAAATTTGGAAAATGAAAATGTTAGTGTTACACAACCGTCCGTGGCTCCTGAAACTTTGGTTTCTCCTGTCATGTCAGCCCAAAGTTCTAAAAAACTAAAAACTAGGAGGACTTCTGTAGTTTGGACACATTTTAAAATCATAACACAATTAGATGTTAGGGGTGAGGAACATGAAATGGCACAGTGCAAATATTGTATGTGACTTTTAACATGCAAGAGTACATGTGGGACTGGGCACCTAAAGAGGCATTCTGAAATATGCTCCAAAAAACATGGACCGTTAGATCCTAGGCAAACCCAACTAGGCACTACATTTTTTGAGACTGGATCGAGTTCAGTCTCAAAGTTTACTCCCTTCGTATACTCCAGCGAGTTGGGTAGGGACGGCATGGCCAGGCTCATCACATTGATGGGTCTTCCGATCAAATTTTCGGAAGATTCGAGGGTAGTGCGCATCATGCAGACTTATTTTCAGCCATCCTATCGTAGGATTCTTAGGTCCACATCTAGGAGTGACATACTAAAGATATATAAGTTAGAAAAACAAAAAATAATTAATGAATTTTTGGCATTTAGTGGAGTGGTGTCCGTGACGTCCGATATATGGACATGTCACGATGATTCTTCTTATGCATGTATCACGAGTCATTATGTCGATTCAAACTGGACAATAAATAAAAAAATATTAGGATTCACTGAGATTCTTCATCCTCATGATGGCCCGGCCATTTTTGACTGTATGATGAAAATATTTAGGGAATATAAAATTCAAAATAAAATTTTTAGTGTCACTTTCGATAATGCTGCGAATAATGGAGTAGCGATCAATATGTTTGTTAGGAATATTAGAGACGCACCTTTAGGAGAGATATTTCATGTCAGATGCATGTGTCATGTTATTAACCTTATAGTTCAAGCGGGTATGAAGGTGTGTTCCCCCGCGTTGGAAAATATACGCAATGCACTCAAGTATATTCGCACTCCTCGCAGACTACAAGAGTTTGGTAATCTCTGTTTGTCTGCGAATCTTAAGAAGAAGAAATTCCAATCTGATGTGAGACATCGTTGGAATTACACGTACCTGATGTTGGAATCATGTGTTGGATACGAACACGTGATATCCGACTACGTCAATAGTAAGAGTGGCGAACTTATTATTGACGACACTGACTGGGCTTCAGGAATTTCATTTATGAAATTCCTGAAGATATTTTATGACACGACGAACATGTGTTCGTCGGTTTATACGCCCACCACTTGCATTGCACTCCGTTGCATATACAACATTAGTAGCATGTTTAGGATGTATCGAGCGGACCCGATGCTCAGCCTTATGGTTGCAGAGATGGAGACCAAGTACCTGAAGTACTGGTCCACCATTCCATCTCTTTATTGCCTCGCAGCATGCATGGACCCTAGGGCTAAGGTGGAAGGGGTTGAAAACACCCTGACTTTCATTTCCTCGTGCATGAACCTGGAAGAGCCACCTCAAGGGTTCATTTACGAGAAGTTGACAGACCTGTTCACATACTACGATACTAGGTATGGTGGTGGTGGTCGTGGTGTTGAGACTGTGAGTACGGACTCTGATACCTTGTTCGGAGATGACCCATATTCCATTAACCTAGCGAGGGGGAAACGTAGGGGTGGACCTTCACATAGGAGCGAGCTGTCTCGGTACTTAGATACCGATTACTGCTCAATCCTATCACCATCTGACAATAAGAATCTTGATTTATTACAGTGGTGGAAATCATATGAGTCCGCCTATCCCGTGCTATCTAGGATGACACGGGATCTACTGACTCCTCCGGTGTCGAGCGTAGCATCGGAGTCTGCTTTTTCTGTTGCAGTGAACGTGATTTCGGATAGGAGATCGAGATTACGTCCAGATATGGTTGAGGCCTTGGCATGTTTGAAGGATTGGGAGGATTCGAGATTTAGCATCAGTGATCGTGCTGAAGCTGGGACTGTGACAGACACTGCAGTCGCATCCACATCCACTACGATGGCGGAGGAGCTGATTGCCGATGATGATGACGATGACCCATATGATACGGATCTTGATGTTGCGGCTGATGATTCTCATTTTATGCCGCTTGACGATTGATGCTCATCTGCTCTTTTTTTCGATATTTTGTAATTATTTTTATTTATACGCTTTGTTTATACTTTGGTCTTTGTATTATACGTTGTGTAGAAGTTGAAACTTATACTTTTTTTTCGGAGTTTTGGTTTCAAAAGCATGAATGGTAATTTTTATTTGCGTAGTTTAAATTTTTTTTAATTAAAATTTTTACTAAATTAATGTATTTTTTTATTATTTTAAGATTTAAATATTATTTTAAAATTTATTAACTTTAAATCTTAATATTTAATTAATAATAATACATTATAATATTGAAATTTACTAAACTTAAGTGAAAAAAAAAAATAAATTTCCTAATTTTTTTTTTTCATAATTACATTTAATTTTAAATGTTATATTAGTTAAAAAAAATTTTAATTTTTTTTTTTACATAATAACATAAACTTAAATAATGATAAACACTTAAACAGAAACTTAAAAAAAAAATATATATTTTTTGTAATCTGCATTCTGCCAAGGCAGAGCCGCAGCCCGCAGGCGCAGAGGCAGAGGCACCAAGACCAAGCGGTCCAAGTGGACACGGGTCATGGGCCATGGCTACTGCCCTACTGCGGCAGTGCCAAGCAGGGGCCGTGCGCCCGTGCCCGTGCTTACTGCTTGGCCGAGCGGGCCGGGCACGGCACGGCATGGCCTCGCCGTGCCAACGGGCCGTGCCGTGCCCTACTTAAAAAAACCGTGCCGTGCCGGGCACGGCACGGTACAGTGACCGTGCCGTGCCCGGCACGGCACGGTTGCACGGCAGGGCACGTGAAAAACGGGCCGTGCCGTGCTGGGCCGGCCCGTTTGACACCTCTATAGACAGACAGACAGATAGATAGATAGATAGATAGTGAAATAGATAAATAGATAGAAATATAGTTACATAGAAAGATAGATTGATTGATTGAAAATACATATATAGATAGATAAACTAGATTGATATATAGACATATAAATTTATAGGTATATAGATAGCAAGATTAGATAGACAAATTAATAGTTAAAATAGAATGTTAGATAGTAGAAAGATATATAGAGAGATAGATAGATAGATTGGTACATAGATAGATAGATATATATAGTTAGATAGAAAGATAGATAAATAGAAAAATAAATAGATTGCTAGAAATATAGATAGATTATAGATAGATTAGATAGGTTAGTGGATTAAAAGAAAGAATGATAAATAGAAAGATTAGATATATATATATATATAGTTATATATATATATATATATATATATATATATATATATATATATAGTTATATAATAGATAGATACATAAATAGATTAGATTGATAATAGATTGATTGATAGATACATAGATGGACATATAAATAAATTAATTAGATTGATAATAGATAGATAGATAGATAGAAACATAGAAAGTTAGTTAGATATATAAAAATATAGAAAAAATGAAAGAAAGAGAAAAAAAAAGATAGATAGATTAGATAGATATATAGATAGATAATTATATAAATAGGTAAATAGATTAGATACATTGATAGAATAGATATATTGATGGATGGAAAGATAGATTGATTGATTGATACAAATATAGATTATATATATATATATATATATATATATATAAAGATTGATAGAAAGAAAGGTAAATAGATTTATAGATTGATAGAAAAAAATTAAGATAAATACTTAGATAGGTAGATAAAAAGATAGATAGATAGATAGGTAGATATATAGATTAGATTGATAGATAGAAAGATAGATAGATAGAAAGACATATTAGATAGATAAATAGATTCATAGATAGATAGATTTGATAGGTATATAAATATATAAATATATATATGGATTAATATGTAGATTAATTAGAATATAAATAGATATATACTTAGATAGATATATAGATAGATTGATAGAATGATGGATAGACAATATAGATTATATATATATATATAATTAGTTAGATAAATGTATAGATAGATAAATTAGATAGATAGATAGATGGATATTTAGATAAATAAATTCATAGATAGTAAATAAATAGATAGGTAGATAAATAAATAAATAAATAGATGAATATTTAGAAAGATAGTTAGATGGATAGAGAGATAGATAGATAGATAGATACATATATTAATAAATAAATAAATATAGCTAAATATAGAAATAAATAAATAAATCGATTGTTAGACTGTTCAATAAATTTATTATCATATAAATTAGATATATATATATATATTAGGTAGATTGATAGATTGATAGATTAGATAAAAAGATAGATAAATATTTAGATAGATTTTAGATAGATAAATAGGTAGATAGAAAGATTAGATATATATTTAAATAGATTAGATAGATAGATAGTTAAAGAGAAATATACATAGGTAGAGTGAGATAGATTGATATATAAATAGATAGATAAATAGATAGATTAATAGATACATAGTTTTGATTGATAGATAGATAGACATATAGATATATAGATTAGATAGTTTGATTGATCGATTGATTGATATAATGATTGCTAGATAAATAGATAGATATATAATTAGATAACTAGATAGATAGATAGATATAAAGATAGATTACTAGATAGAAAGATTCGATAGATAGATAGATAGATTACATATTTAGAAAGATATATTAGATATATAGCTGGATAGATATAAATATAGATTACACACACACACACACACACACACACAGATTAGATAAATAAATAGATTGTTAGATAGATAGACTAAATAGTAAAATAGATAAAAAGATAGAATTATAGATATTATATATATATATATAGTTGTTAGATAGATAAATGAATAGTTTTTTAGATAGATAGATAGCTAGATAAATAAATAAATAGAAGGATATATAAATATATAGATTATTAAATAGATAGATAGAGATATAGATAGTTTGATACATAGAAAGATAGATTAATTGATTGATAGATAAATACAAAGATATAAAGTTTAGATAGATATATAGTTAGATATAAACATAGATATATATATATATATATTGATAGATTGATAGATTGATAGATTGATAAATAAATAGATATATAGAAAAATAGATAGATAGATAGATACATAATTAGATAGATAGAGAGATAGATTGATTGATAAATAGAAAGATAGATATATAGTTAAAATAGATAAATAGATAGATAGGTAGATCGATTGATAGATGGACAAATAGATATGTTTGATTGATAGATAACTAGCTAAGATAGACAGATAAATAGTTTAGAAAGAAAGATAGATAGTATAAATATATTAAGATAGATATTTAGATTGATTGGGTCATATATAGATAGATATATAGTTAGATAGATATATAGATAGAAAGATAAATAGATTGCTAGAAATATAGATAGATTATGTTGATAGATAAATAGAATAGATAGATAGGTAGATAGATAGAAATAAAGATTGATAAATAGATAGATTAGATAGATAGATAGATAGATATATATATATATATATATATATATATATATATATATATATATATATATATATATATAAAATAGATAAATAGATAGAAATATTAGATAGATTGTTCGATAGATAGATAGATAGATAGATAAATAGATTAGATAGATAGCTAGATAGGTAGTTAGTAATTAGCAAGATATATAAATATATATAGTTATATAGATAGTTAGAAATATATATAGTTATATAGATAGTTAGATAGATAGGCAGATATATAAAATAATAGATTAGATGCATAGATAGAAAGTTTAGATATAATGATAGATCGATGTTTATGAAGATAGATAGATAGATAGATATATAGATTAGATAAATAGATAGATTTATAAATAGATTGATTAATTAGATAGATATATAGATGGATATATAGATTTATAGAATGATTAGATAGGTAGATAGATAGATATTTAGTTAGATAGATAGATTAATAGATAAATACATAGATTAGATAGATAGATAAATAAATAAATAGATATATAGATAAATAGTTATTAAGATAGATAGATAGATACATAAATCGATTAGATAGATAGATGGATATATTAATAATATATTTAGATTGATTTATAGATTGATATATAGATGGATAAATATATAAATATATAATTTGATAAATTGAATAGATAGGTAGATAGATAGATAGTTAGTTAGTTAGATAAATAAATAAAAATATCGAGAGAATTAAAGAAAGATAGTAAGAAATAAAGAAAGAAAATAAATAGATAGATAAATTAGATAGATAAATAGATAAATAGATAGATATATAAATAACAGCTCCTTCGGAATCTCATGCGAAAATTATCGAGGAACCCTCGATAATTTTTTTTTACCGAAGATATTCAGAGGCTTACTGAACCCCATAAGTTCACGCTTGTGGGAAAATTCTCACATGGAAGGCCTCGCGTTGATGATATTCGTGTGTTTTTTGAATCATTAAAGCTTAAGATGTTGATTAAAATCAGCCTCATCGACGATAAACATGTGCTGTAACAACTGTTTTCCGAAGAAGATTTTCATCGAATTTGGCTAAGAGGTATCTGGTATATCATGGGATTTCCCATGAGAACTTTCAAATGGTCAACCAACTTCTTGACTAAGGAAGAATCATTGGTGGCACCGGTATGGTTCCTGTTTCCCTTGCTACCGATACATTATTTTGATAAATTCGCATTATATCACATTGCTTGTACACTCGGTTCTCCTCTTCTTCTTGATGGTGCTACGGCCACTCTAAACAGGCCAAGTGTAGCTCGTATTTGTGTTGAAACTGATATACAAAAACCAATTCCCTCACGGATATGGATTGGAAACAATGGGGATGATGGTTTCTGGTAGCAAGTAGTTCCTGAGAACTTACCACCATACTGTATCTGCGGTAAAAAATTGGGGCATGGCTTGGAAAATTGTTTAGTTAAAAAAAGAAGGGAGGAAGTGAATCAAAAGAGAGAGGAGAGGTCAATGAATGCAGGAGAGAGAGGCATGTTAGTTAAATACCAAAAAAACATCAAGATGAACACACTGCCCGAGTAGAAGAACAAAATATAGAAGGAACCGAATTGAAATTAATTGAATATAGGAATTCTAATGAAACAAAAAATAGGGCAGAAAATACATTAGAGACTATAAAAAGAACAAAAATGATTAAAAAAATATCAGAACTGAACAAAAGAACAAGAGCGTACATGAAAAATAAAATTATAATAAACAAAAGATAGGCAGTCCCTATTGTGGACTATTCGGATGAAGAACCAGAAACAAAAAGTTTAACCTCCCTTTTTACAGATGGAGAGGATAATGTGCAGAAAATAAGATTATTTAGAGATGACATAAATATAGATAAGCTTAAACAAAAAATGGGTAATAAATAGTGGGCAATTGAGGAATTAAAGATAATGTCAATTCAAATGGGAAGATATTGGAAAGAAGAAAGAAGCGAAGATCTAGGTTCAATTAAGAAAATCAAAAAATATGAAAAAATATAAAAATAGGAACATATGGAACCAAATGCACTACTAGAGCTCAAGCTAAATCTATAATTAATGTATAATTATATTTACTGGAATATAAGGGGAATAGTGAATATTCCCTCAAAAAACAGATTGAAAAAATTGATTTATATGCACAAAATCAATCTTGTAGCAATAGCTAAACCTATGGTGGATAAGGATCAGCTAGGACTCTACAAAAGTATGCTAGGATTTGACCATGGATATGCAAATGAAAATGGAAAAATTTGGTTAATTTGGAAAAATAACCTAAACATAATAATATTAAAAGAAACAAATCAGTTAATAAATTTTAGTTTGAGTCAAGATGTAAATGAAATAATCACTATAGTTTATGCTAAAAATAAAAGAGAAGAGCGAAAAGAATTGTGGGAGGATATGGGGAAAATATTTAAAGAAAACAAGCCATGGATTATAGGGGGAGATTTCAATGTAGTAAGAAGCATTAAAGAAAAGAAAGGTGGAAAAACACCAAATTAGAAAGCCATGATTCACTTTAACGATACTATAAATAAAACTAACTTAATTGATGCCAATTTCTTAGGATCTTCCTTCACATGGTGCAATAACCGGAAAAGGAAAGGTTTAATTTGGGCCAGATTAGATAGAATCTTCTATAACCTTAATTGGCTAGAGAATTATGGCTCTGCAAAAGTGAAACATTTAAATAGAACTTATTCTGATCATAGTCCACTTTTAATCACCATTAAAAACTCTTCTAATAAAGGAGGATCCTTTAGATTCCAAAATGCCTGGAGTTTACATCATGATTTTTTGAATTTAGTAAAAAAATTCTGGAATAATGAGGCATCTGGAAATCCTATGCAAGTTATAAATAATAAGCTAAGTAGATTAAAAACTGAATTAAAAAATGGAACAAGGAAATATTTGGAGATATAAATAAAAACATAAAAGATGCAGAAGAATTAGTATTAAATAAAGAATTAGAATTTGAAAAAGATCAAAGTTTAAATAATAGATATGCAATAAGTAAGGCACAAGCTGAGTTAAAACTCAAACTTGTAATGGAAGAGGTGTTTTGGAAACAAAAATCGAAGATAAAATGGCTAAAAGAAGGAAACAAGAACACGAAGTTTTTCCAAAAAGTAGCTAAACTAAAATATCAGAAACACAGAATTAGGGGCATAAAGAATAATAAGAAAGAATGGGTAGATAAAGATATAGACATTCAAACTTATTTTACAGATTTATTTAAAAATCAACTAAGTAATAAAAATGAGATTAAAGGAAATAGCTTGTTAGAAAAGATAGAAAACAGAATATCAAAAGAAGATATTAATATGCTAATTAAACATGTAGAAGATGAAGAAATAAAAGCAGCCATTTATAGTATGAACAAGGAGAGCGCAGCCGGAACGGATGGATGGAATAGGTGTTTTTTTCAAATATGCTGGGACATAATTAAAATGGACATAAACAAAGCCATTAAAAGCATATTCTGTGGAACTGAAATAAGGAAAAAGTGGGGAAGTTTTCACATAGTTCTTATTCCAAAAATAGAAAACCCACAAATGGGGGAGGATTTCAGACCTATCAGCCTATGTAATTCAATATATAAAATTCTAGCTAAAATATTACAAAATAGATTAGCCTATATACTGCCTAAAATTATTTCAATAGAACAACCCGGCTTTATGAAAAATAGATTAATTATGGAAAACATATGTTTGGCCAATGAAATGTGTAGAAAAATAGGAACAAAAATAAGAGGACAAAATGTAATAATAAAATTAGATTTAGCTAAAGCCTTTGATATAGTTGAATGGAACACACTCTGCTTTATTATGAGAAAAATGGATTTTTCTGAAACATGGATAGATCTGATTTACAGGTGCATATCTAACACCTGGGCCAGAATAATAACGAATGGAAAAGTTGGAGCGGAAATAAAGCCAATTAGAGGTCTAAGACAAGGAGATCCACTCTCTCCATCTTTATTCAATTTATATTTAGAACTATTAATAGTTAACATTAAAGATAAAATGGAGAAAGGATTGATAGGTTCATTCAAACAACCAAAAAACACTCCACTTGTGAGTTGTCTGGCATATGCAGATGATGTAATGATTTTTACTAATGGTAGTAGTAGATCATTACAAAATCTGATGAGCTTATTAAAATGTATGGAAGATGAAACTGGTAAAAAATTGAATAAAAGAAAATGTCAATATATGATATCTTATAAATCCCCTATGGCATTAATTCATAGAATTAAAAAACTTACTAGTTTTTCACACAAAAAAAGGTGAAATTATCTACTTGGGCTACCCGGTATATGAAGGCAAATTTAAGAATGAATATCTAGAATTTCTAGTAAATAAACTGAAAAAGAAAATATCGGGATGGAAGGAGGAAATTTTTAAGTTTAGGAGGAAGAATCACATTAATAAAACATGTCTTAGAAAGCATGTTAATGCATAATATTATGATTATCAAACCCTCTTGTAAGCTGATGAAAAATATAGAAAGAGAATTAGCTAACTTTTTATGGGGAAAAAAAGAAGGTAAATATAAGCTGCACTGGAAAAAATGGAGAGATTTATGCTTTCCCGTCCAATAGGCTGGTTTGGGCTTTGTTAATCTAGCAGACTTAGCTAAAGCATGGGCTAGTAGGAGATGGTGGAGACTAAAAGAAAATAATACATTATGGTCTAAATTTATGAGAACAAAGTATTGTTTAAAAGATGATACTAACAATGAAAAAAAGAACAAAAGTAAAAGCACACAGGTCTGGACACAAATGCTCAAACAAAGAGAGATAGTTGATAACCACTCTAAACTCACTAACAAAGGATGGAAATGGACATTAACACAAGATGGAATTTTTTCCCTTAAATCAGTTAAAAACTTAATTAGAAATAAGAAGGAAGAACATATATTATTTAAATGGGCTTGGAAAAATGACAATCCACAAAAAATTAAAACTTTTATGTCGAAAGTCTTGTCCAACATAATTCCAACAGATACAGATATAAAAAATAAAGGTGTTCAACTAGTATCCAGATGTGAGTGTTGTGCATCTGAGATAGAAACACTAGATCACCTATTTTCAAAAGGTAAAGTTGCAGCTGAAATATGGAAGAAATTAGGAATAGAATTACATATAAAATATTAACATAGTAACCTAAAAGGCAGACTTCAAAAATGGCTTAAACAAAAAGTGTCAAGTCCTGCTCAGAAATGGATTAAAAATAATGTCCCGCTAATAGCTATCTGGTGCATTTGGAAGGCTAGAAACTACAGTAGATTTGAAGGTAGAAATATGATTATAGAGGATATCTGGAAGGAGATAAAGGAGGAAACACGGAAAATTTTAGAAATTCATCCTATAGATTCACAGGATAAGAGCTTAGATAGAGACATTATAAATCACTGGAAGCTAAAAAAGAAACAACCAAAACTATTTAAATTCATGGGTATAAAATGGGAAAAACCACCGAAAGGAAGATTAGCATTAAACACAGATGGTAGTTTTGATAGAGACATAGGAGCTGCGGGAGGAGGAGGAGCAATCAGAGACTTGGAAGGAAAGCTAATATTAGCTTTTACTAGAAAGATTTCAGCTTCATCAGCTCTTCATGCTGAGATTTTAGCATTAAGAGAATGTATTATATTATGCAAAAAATTAAACATTAAAAATATAGATATTCAAATAGATTCAAAAATACTAGTTAACTTAATTAATAGAAAAGATTCAACATGGAGATACGATGAGGAAATAGAAGAAATACAGCAGGAATTAAAATCATTAGACTATAACATAAAACATATTTTTAGAGAAGCAAATGCATTAGCTGACGATTTAGCCAAAGAGGGTAAAAAGATAGGTGATCAAGAATTTAAGGAAGGTTTTTTACCGAAAAAATATAATGGTATAATAAATTTAGATAGCAAAGAAACTAATTACATTAGGAGGATTAGAGAAATCCATTGAGATTTATTTTCACCTTTACTTTGCTTTGTTTTGTATTTCTAACCATTTTAGATAATGATACAGCTTGTTAAAGAATTTACCCAGCCTTGAGGAAAAATTCCCAGTTACACAGAATGGTTAAGAAGGTGATATGGTAATAAAATTATTCTATAAAATGGGACAGATTAGGGATAGGAATATAAATGTTAGGAATGTATGCTATCTTTTTTTGCAGATATAAGAAAGAGAACAGAGCAAAGCTGGACAATATTGTTATGCTTATTGGTTTAGCTGTTTATGTTATGGGAGTCTATATATTTCGATTTTGCTTGATTGGTCTGGAAGTCTGTGTTATAAAGGGCTTTTTATGCCTGTTTTAAGAATTAAATGAGTCAAAGCTGGTCTGTGTTAAAGTCTGTGTTATAAAGGGCTTTTTATGTGATGTCTGTATTATGTATGTAAGTCTACAAGTTAGTAAAGAAGTTTGTCTCAAAGTGACATGGAAGAAGAACAAAGGATACATGGCTGGATTCAACGGTATGCTGTAATATCACATCAAGATTAAGTCTAGCAATAGATAAAGATACAAAAGCAAAGAGATTACAGGAACAATGGAAAAGACACCAGAAACGATAAGAAGGGAAACCTCTTAAACTATGATATTTTAAAACATAAGGGAAAGGGGGGGAATTGGGTGCAATAACATAAAGAATTTTTGGTTGTATGCAAAAAATTTCAAGTTGCCACAAGATTGAAACAAATATGATACTGAAGATAGAAATATGACAAGAAGATTGTGCATTCAAGGATATCTCTTATGTTCCACACAAATGATAACAAAGAAGGATAAAAGAGGTTATATTCAAGAAAAGGAAAAGATCTATCTAAAAGTATAGGAAAACAGATTATTGGATATAGAATTTTAGGAAAGTCTTTTATTTCTAGTTATTAAGAATGAGTGTAAAAGGGAAAGGGGTAGATGTAGATTGTACAAATGGTATTCCTCCGCCAAAAGAGAGGGTGATAATTAATAAATAATATGTTTAAAAAAAAGATATATAAATAAATTAATACATTAACTAGATTGATATATAAAGAGATAAATTGTAAGATTAGATAGTAAGATAGATAGATAGGTATGTATATAGCTAGATATATAGAAATAGATGGATAGATTTAAATAGATAGATCAATAGATAACAAGATAAATAGGTAGATAGATATGATACATTAACATAAATGATTTATTGATGGAATGAAAGATAAATAGATTGATACTAAGATAGATTAGATAAATAGATAGATAGATAGAGATATATAGATATATATAGTTAGAAAGATTGATTGATAGATTCATGGATAGAGAGATATATGGATAGATAGAAAGATAGATAGTAAGAAAGGTAGAAAGATAGATAGATAGATAAAAATAAAGATATATACATAGATAGATAGATAGATAGATAGATAGAAATATAGATAGATAGATATACATATTAGATTGGTAGATAGAAAGATAGATAGATAGATAGATTAGATAGATAGATATTTAGATAGCTTAGATTAGATAGATAAATAGGTAGATAGAAAGATTATATAGATAGATAGTTAGTTAGTTAGTCTGACAAATAAATAGTTAGTTAGATAGATAGATAGTTAGATGGAAAGCTAGATAGATAGATAGATAGATATATAGAGTGAGATTGATAGATAGATCACTAAATAGATAGATAAATAGATACGTAGATTTGATACACAAATAGGTTGAGAGATATATTTGATACATCAAATAGCAAAGTTTAATGCCCAAGCATATCCAAAATGTGCGATAAAACTTTTCCTTCGCAAAAATTAGCGATGAAAATGGGATCTCATATTCTATCGCTAAATTACATTGGAATAAATTAGAAATGCATGATCTGTTTCTAAATTAGGAATGTATTTTAAATGTCTTTTTCCATTTTCTAATGTCTGCAATAAAAACATCTCTCATTTCTTGTAGTTTTTGTATGCTGTATAGTTTATACAAATACATACAAAAACTATATAACCAGTATTCAAATAAAGACATGCACATATTATTTATCAAATGACATTCGCATTACATCCACTATAGTGTAACACTTCAAATAACAAAAATAAAATTATATCACTTATAGAACACATTCATAACTTGATTAAAAATAATTAAGCAAAAACCAAAATTTCACTGCAAAGACTTACTTTGCAAAAAATTAATAACGCAACATCTCAAACAACTATGAGACCTTGTCAAGATGATTATTTCTTTTAGAGATCTAGATAGATCCTCTTTAGATTGATAAAAAATTGATGAATCATATTCCAACTTTTACATTATTTTTTCCATCTTCATATTCTTTTATTACTTGTTATCCTCTCTTTTCATTATTTCCTCCTTTCTTTTTATTCTTTTGGCCTCTTTTTTTTTCATTTTTTTTACTTTTCTTTTGTGTCTCTTCATTATTTTATTGCATCTCCTCATTTTTTTAATGTATCCTAAATTTCTTGCATCTCCTCATGCAACCTCTCGTGAAACATATTATTGTAATTGGAAGAAGATGATGAAGAACTCTAAATAGAACCTAAATAAATGTAGATGAAAGTGTACCAAGACCATACAATTTCCATTTTTTTAGCTTCACTCTAACGACCTTAAGGTAAATATGTGTAACATCAATCTCTAGTACTTCAGTAGAAAGATCTATCAATTATGAAGCAATGAAAACCATATTCTTCATACCTTCATACAATTGTTAAAATACATCATAACTCATCATTTCTATATTAAGATATTGTATATCATCACTTTAAACAATCATCACCCTACTAAAAAATAACAAAAAAATGAAGTTAGTTGTTACATTTAATGAGTATATATACAATAATTCATAAGTTACGGTAAAAAATACTTGACTTTGCATATTAATTCTAGTGAATGCCAAAAAATAAATTTTTTTATATTGGTTTCTTTCATTAATTGCAAATTACTTGTGACACTACCAGAACAAATTGATAAACTCATATTAATATCTTTTGACAGCTTATCCACAAATATTTCATCCTTTTTTTTATTGTATATTTGCTTGAACACCTCAAATGATGTTTCTGGATTTCCCAACTCAACCACTTAAAAAAAATAATAGTTACTATTTATGTACATGAACAATTCTCACACATATATTATCATTTTCATTCAAAATATTCTAATAATAATATATTATGAATGACATTTTTACAAAATCTATTGAATGTATGTAGAATGCCTTTAAACCTTCAATATGTTTCGAAGGTCCTGATCCTTTACCTGCTTTCTTTGATCAGTGATTTTGTGAGGTCATCTAGGACAAAGCCTTGAACTCCTTACTATTCAAGTATTTTCACCACTTAATCCAAACATTAATATGGACACTATTAGGTTGTGCAACTTTACCATATTTTTTTCTCAAATTGGTATGCTTGTCATTATATCTCGCACTAGTCACATATTTCCATTTATCCTTTAGTGAGACTACCAAAGAATTATTTCATTTTTATTTTTTTCTAAAAAAATCAAATAAAAAAAGAATACATTATAATACATGTATTTTAAAAGCATTTTATTTAAAACTAAATTGTAAAATAGGTAAATGCATCAAAATAATACTTCAAATTCACTCCAATAAAATTTATTGATATTTCAAGTTACTTCACCCCTCTTTATACCCTTTACTAATAGTTTCTCCTTAAATATCTTCAATATTGTATAAGAACCATATGGAATAAACAAGTAGGAATACACTTATTTTCTACTACTAAATTAATATTTTATTAATTTTTATTTCTTATCGAAAAATTCATAACTTAAATATTATTTTAATTTTAAATGATAATGTTTGATAAGTAACAAAATCATCGTTTATTATTAATTAAAATTACCATATTTTAAACTTTATTATTTTTTTATAATTTATTCACAATTGTTAAATAAATTTTTTACAAACAAAAATAATAAAAATTATAATGCATGCATGTAGTAAATTTCAGAAAGCTACATTTTATTTATTCTTAATTGTGGGCTAGATAAAGATTTTCTCATAACTTGGCATACAAACTATGGATTTTGAATATCCAACCATTTTTGATATTATAGTACCAATGCATGGGCCTCCTAAGATATGTGGGACAGAGCTAACAATACATTCGAGTATAAAATGAGATGAAAATAGAATATCAGTGGCAGTCAATCCATGTGTGTCATGATGAGGTAATGCCAATCTATCCTCTGTACATATAAGAGAATGCAGAAAGACATTTGCAGTATTTTTATCACAGAATATATAGATTTCTTCTTCCATGAATTATTAGTTGATTTCCTCTGCCCCTCCTCACATTATGAGATTCTCTGCCACTTGAATATTTACATCTCATATCTATATTAAATTATATAAACATCAAAAAAAGCAAAGACAATAAAAACAATGTAATGAAAATGTCATAATAACAAAATATAATGATAAACAGATAGAAATTCACAAAAGTGAAAAAAAAATTATTTAACATCCAAACTATAATATTTACAAAATAAGCAAGGCAAATTAACATGGAAGTTAATAAATTTCTAGTTATCATTGTAAATTTCTAAGAAATCATCTCCATCTATATATTTATCATCATATGATTCTTAAATAATTTCTCCTCAATATCTTTTTCAACATGACCATCAACAATGCCCAAATAATTTTTATCTTCATCAAGAAATATTTGAAACCCATCATCTACCCTAGAAATATTTGGATGAAGCTCCACATTATTCTCTTGAAATGTAAGTAGACATGATGGAGTGATAATAAGATCATTTTCAACAAATTTCATAGCTGATCTAAAATGAATTTTACATATTACTCACCAGTCACAAAATTTTCTTTTTGTAGTTGGATAAGTATTATAACACACTTATTAGGCTTTCACTAGAAGAATAAAAGGCTCATACTTAAAATAATATTTCTTATGATACACACCAAAAAAGTTGTTTTGATGATGAATTCAAGTATCTATATTTGGAATAGAATCAAACCATTCACACTTAAATAGAATTGTCCTCTTAATTGGTGAAGTAGGATACTACACTTATAGAATTTCAATTAGTCGACTATAAAAAACAAAAGTAGATGTAGTAGAGTTAGACTAGTTCATGTATATATCACTATTCATTATAGCTCTATTTGAGCCATATTTCAAAGTATGAAATTTTGTATCTATTTATATAATGTATGAAATACATCTATAAACATTGTAATTTTTCTTTTGCAATAATATTTTTTGTTTATTACATATATATGATGACCAAAATTGTACTTACAAATAGAGGTGTCAAATGGGTCGGGTTGGGCCAACCCGGCCCATTTTTTCGGGCCCAACCGGGCTGGCATTCTGTGCCAGGAACCACATGCTATAGTACCATGTCGTGCCTAGCACAACATGGTTCTTTGCAGGGTAGGCCCGGTTCAAGCCCGCAAACCAACATATGCCCGAGTTCAGGCTAGTTTGGGTGGGCCATTTTGGTTTGGGTAAGTCATTTTTTTAGAAAATTAATGTTTAAGGCATCGTGCCCTTGTGCCGCCATCACCCATCGAGTGTGCTGAGTCATTGCCCATCAAGCATCGCTTAGAGTGAGGTCACCCGTGTCCTGCCCACGTGTCAGGCACCCGTGTCGTGCCCACTTGCCAAGCACCCATGTCTTGCCCACTTGCTAGGCACCAGTGTCATGCCCACTTGCCATGCACCCATGTCGTGCCCACTTGTTAGGCACATGTGTCGTGCTCACTTGTCAGGCACCCATGTCGTGCCCACTCGCTAGGCACCCATGTCGTGCCCACTTGACAGGCACCCGTGTCGTGCCCAGCACGGCATGCAGGCTGAATACCCTCAGCATAGCATTGCATGATTCATGCCGAGGGTGTGCCCAGCATGAGCCTAGGCACGCTATAGTAGCGTGCCATGCCGGACCAGTAATGCATGAATTGGGCCAGGCTTTGGGTCAGGCCAGGGCTACCTGGCCCATTTGGCACCTATACTTCCAAAATGATAAAATAAAAAATCATATGTGTATGATATTACACATTACTTTTTTAGAAACAAGAATGATAAGTTATATACTGACAAATTTTTCAAGCTAAATTATGAAATCTTTTTCTAGCTTTGAATCAATTGAAGCATCATTAATATGCAGTTTACTTTGTCTTATTTCCTTAGCATAAATTCTACAAAAATAATATTGAAAGTATTTTGAATTATTAAAAAGGTATATCACATAACAAGACAAAGAAATCAAAATCTAAATTGATTATAAATCTTACTCAATATGATGTATTACTTCCTCGGATATTAACAAAATGTATTTGTGCCCAGCATGATACTCCTAGTTATCCGAAAAATATCTTGATTTTACTGTACCATATGATCAACCCACAAGTGTGAAAATAAAAAGCATATCATTTTTTTCTTATCAATCTCTCATACCATAATCATTATTTGGTGATATTTTTTTATGTAGATTATATAATTATGGCTAAAAGTAGAGTACCCAAAATATCAAAGCCTTTTCAACAAAGTAGGCATTACATATTGATCCTTCCACTTTGGCTTTATATTGAACATTGTTTTTTAATTTTTTAAGATATCTGAATAACATCTTAATTAGAAAAATAAATATTCATCAGGTTCATTTAAATTTTTAGATTAACAAATGAAAATTATATAACCTCTTAAATGGATACATCCATTTATATTGCACAATGCCTGCTATCATGGATTCATAAGGTAAGTGCTTTGAAAAATGTTCTATGAAGTCGAAGAAACTATAAGGGAAAATATGCTCAAGTCTTTATATAATTATGTGGATGTCATTTTGTAATTGCTCAATTTCATCATTTGTTATGATATTACAAGTGAGATTCTTAAAAAATATTTCTTTCAGCTAATGCTTCCCAAATATTTTCTAGAAGTAATTATGGAAATGTTATGGGTTTTAGCTTTTGCGTGAACACATAGTATTCATGAATTTTCATCACAAATAACATATGCTTCTTAATATCAAAATATATTTCCATATGAGGTGCATATCCATCAAGGAACCTAATCTCATCATTCATTTGCATAAAGCTTCCTTTGCATCCTTGTCAAGACTATAATAATCCTTATGAAATGTATTCATTGATTCATCCCTATGTAACTATAGATGTGACTATAACTCTTTCAAACCCTCTCTACATTTGGCATTCTCTTTTGTTTTCATCCATATTTAAGATAGTATTAAAGATATTATCAATATTTTTTTTCTCAATGTACATCACAACTAAGTTGTGCCTAATTAGGTTGCTTTTTCAATTAGAAAAATTTCAAAAGATACTTTATTTCTTCTAACCACAATGATATTTTTTCTAAATTTGCACATTAATGCAATCTGCATCAAAATCTATAATATTTTGGAACTCATATATTTCAATTACATCTAATATTTTGGCACTTGAGTCCTTCATTGCAATAAGGGCAAGCTAATTTATCTATAGTAATCCATATTAGCAGCATTGAATATGTAAGCAAATCACTTATTGTCCACATAAGTGCTGCTTGTATTTGGAAGTTGTGCTTTCTAGATATATCAGATGTTTCGACACCATCCTCCCACAATTTTTTGAGCTCCACAATTAGGAGTTACAAGAAAACATTCAGCTTGTCTTTTGAATTTCTTGGACCAAGAAATATAACACACAACACCATGTACTCATCTTTGATGCACAACTATGGTGATAAATAATAAGGTGTAAAAATAACCAGTCATGAAGAGAATTGTTACCCTATTTGTCTGAAAGTTTGAAATTCATCTATGCACAACCCTAATATAATATTTAGACTTTCAACTTCCAAATATGAATGATAATCTTCAAAATATTTCTAAGAATGAGAATCTAAGTAATGCCACATCATGTCTTCTTTAATAATATGCTCTCTGTGCCAACTCATATCATTAGTAGTGGCTTTAGATACAAGTAATCTTTACAAATTAGAGTCAATATGAAAGAATACATCTTCTTATTATGAATAGTTGTTTTCTACCTTATATAATATTTATTTATACCAAGGATTGTTACAAAAATTACATGTAATTATTTCACTAATTATCCCCCAATATATCATGTAGCCATTAATTATAATTTTTTTAGAGGCAAACCCAAACCTTGCATTAACTTATGTGTACTATAAAATCTTTGTATCATGATGTTATTCTTTTGTAATAATTCAGATAATAATTCAAATATAGCAAAACAACTTTTTGAAAGAATTATGTTTTGCTTTTTACTTTAATAGTCTAAACACTACATATAACTTTGAGTCGTTGAGTGGCCATACATATTACTTGGCCAAAATATTTTTTTCTGATGCTTTCAACATTTCATTAAATTTTTTTGCTAGTGATATTGAGATATTGTCATTCATATCCAGATTGAATGAAGCACTAATAATATTCTTCAATATTATTCACATGCATCATTGGGATTGGCATATTTCATTAAAACAATAAAATTAATATGTTTATGGACATAATAGTCTTTAACAGATACTTTTTTGCAAGATGAATTCGCACTGTATCCATATCTTGAAAACACTGATTTTGACAATTAGAGTCATTACATAGGCATCTTATTTTTATTTCATCTATAAATTTATACTATTTTTCAGCATAGTCAATAAACTACTCAATCCCCTCTACAAACTCATTAGTCAAAAACTCGTCTTTTAGTCTAACATTCACCCATTAATTATTAAGTCATATAATATTTTCCATTCTTATAACATATAACACTAACATATTTGAATTATAACAATATAGATAGTAACTTATTTGTAATAAAGTTATAATAACATATTTAAGATATTACATAAATTTTATAAAAAGTTGTAGTCACATTATTATTAGGTAAGTTTGTAACTTTGCATTAAATATGTAAATATTTGATCTTTATCTATAAATAGTCATCTCTTAGATATTTATCAAAATCAATCAATTATAATTTTGTAATATGTATAAAACTAAATATTTGATCATTATCTATATTGAATGAAATTGTATTAAATAAGCAAAAATAAAAAATTTGTAATATCATAATTCATGATTTCAAAATTATTAATATGTACTAACTAATTATACAATGACATTTTATGTAATTAGAATCCTAAAAAATCTGCAATACCAATGCATTTAGATATGTAAATGAAAAAAATGACAAAAAGATTAATTAGTTATGGAGAACATTATAATATTAAAAGAGAAATGTACTGATCCATATGTAGTATGTAGTATAAATAGTCATATAGTTGTGAGATATAAGATGTACTTTTTAAAAAAATATAAAATAATGGGAGATGTTATAAATTACATTGTACCTTTAGTGAAGTGTAGATCATCAACTCGATAACTTTGGAAATGAGTTTCTAATATTTTTTTTAGTTTATTTTTTGTTACATTTCAACCTTCAAAATACATATCTTCAAAATTTTTTATGTTATTCAATGTTATCATATTTCAACTTTTAGCAATTGTTAAAATATATATAAGAAAACACTTAAATAAAGAATTAGTAACATCTTCATTGCAGCTTTAGTATAAGTTGTTCATTTATAAATTATTATATTTCAACAAATCTTAGTAAGCAAAGTAAGTCCACATTAATTACCATGATCAAAACCATAGGTAAAAAACAAAATGCACAAAAATTTAATACCTCAATTATGTAACCCAGAAATTCAAGAAATCCTAGTATGTGCAAAAAATATAAAATGTATAATTTGTTAATTATAATGATATAAATTCAAGAAAATAAAAAAGATAAAATCTAATGGGGATATTAAACATGAAAAAAAAAACTATTGATAATAAAGAAATACACAAAAACTACAATTCTCAAATATATTTACATATGGAAAAATTTGAAAAACTAAATTAGATACTTCAAGTATGGATGAATATCATGATGAAGACTAATTAGAAGAATATAATTTCAAAAATAAATCAAACAAACTCAGAATCAAAATTAAAATCCCTCATATCCAAACTTTTTTCAAAGTTTTGAATTATTCTACAATAGATTAACTATCATAATTAAGTGACATAATTTGTTTTAATTTCTAAATTAGTAATGTAATATCATTATACAATTAAATTTTTAAAAATCTAATAGTGACAGATCATAAAGACATTCAAATTTTGCCACGGTAATAATTTCTATCACTAAATATAGAAATGGATAAAAATTACTTTTCTAAAAAAACATTTAAAGAAAAATTTCTATTGCTAAATGTCACACAAGCTTATCCCCCAATGAAAGCAAGTCATAATTAGTGATGGAAAGAAAAACAATTTAAAGTCATCCCTAATTAGTAGTAGAGTTTTTTCATTTTCTAATTTTTTGAAAAAATATTATTTGCATTTCTAATATGTTTCAATTCCATTCTTAAATTTAGAATTGGAAATGGGCATTTCTAATTTCTATTTCTAATTATCTTATTTATTATAGTGGATAGAGAGAAAGAAAGATATATAAATAGATATGTAGATAGAAAGAAAAGATTTATTAAATAGACAAAGAGAAAGATTGATAGAAATAGAGAGATAAATAGATATATAGATAGATAGATAGATAGATAAATAGATAGCTATATAAATAGATAGATAGAAAAAATAGATTAGATATATAGATAGATGGATAAGTAGATAGTAAGATAGATAGATTGGAAGGTAGGTAGGTAGATTGATTGATTGATAGAAATAAATAAATAAATAAATATATATATATATATATATATATATATATATATATATATATATATATATAAAAGATAGATAGATGGATTTGATAGTAGATAGATAGATATTTAGATATAGAGATAGATAGATAGATAGATAGATAGATAGATAGATAAATAGTTAGATAGATATATTAGCAGATAGATATAGACAGATAGACAAATAGATAGAAAGAAAAAAAATAAATAAATAGATAAATACATATAGTACATAAATAGAGAGATTAGAAAGATAAATAGATAGATAGATATATTAAATAGACACGTAGATAGAAACATTATAAGATAGATAGATAAATAGATAGATAGATACTTGTTAATTTGATAGCTAGATTGATAGATATATAGACATATAAATCAGATAGATAGATAGGTAGATTGATAGATAGTTAGTTAAATTGATAGAAAGATAAATAGATAGATAGATAATTAGAAAGATAAATAGAAAGCAGGATAATTATTTATATAAAGAGATGGATAGATAGATAGATGGATGGATGGATGGATAGATAGATACATAGAAATATATAAAAATAGATAGATAGATTAGATAGATAGAAGATAGATAGGTAGGTAGGTAGGTAGATAGAGAGAAAGAAATATATATAGATAGAAAAATTGATAGATTGATTAGAAAGATCATATAGATAAAAAAATATATAGATAAATAAATAGATACAAACAAAGAAATATATATAGATAGATATATAGATAGATAAATAGATGATACATAGATGATAGATAGATAAATTAATAGATACATATATGATTGATAGATAAATTAATAGATACATATATGATAGATATATATATATATTAAAAGATAGATAAATGATTACATGGATAGCTAGATATATAGATAAATAGATAGAAAGATAGATTAGATAGATAAATATATATAGATAGATAAATTATATATATATTTATATATAATTAGATAGATAGATATAAAGATTAGATACATTGATAAATAGATAGATAGATATATAGATTAATAAATAGATAGATATATATATATATATATATATATATATATATATATATATGATTAGATGGATAGATATAAAGATTAGATACATTGATAAATAGATAGATAGATAGATATATAGATTAATAAATAGATAGATACATATATAGATAGATATATACATACATAGATATATAGGTAGAAATATAGATAGAAAGATATGTTAGATAGATAGGTAGATAAATAGATTTCTAGCTAGATAGATAAAAAGATGGATAGATAGATAGGTTAGATAAATGGATATATAGATAAAGAGATAGATATATTAGAAATATAGATACAAATATAAAGAGATAGATTAGATAGATATATAGATAAATAGATAGATTAGATATAAAGATTGATAGATACGTAGATGGATAGAAAAATAGATTGGATAGATAGATAGATAGATAGAAAGAAACAAAGATAGATTGATAGATATACATATAGATAAATACATAGATAGATAGAGAAATTAAAAAAAAAGATTGAGAGATAGAATGAAAGAAAGAAATAAATAAATAAATAAATAAATAAATAAAGATAGATTAGATAGATTAGATAGATTAAAAAGATAGAAAGATTGATAGTTATTTAGATAGATTGATTATTAGTTTGATAGATAGATAGATAGATAATTAGATAGATAAATGGATAGATAGATGATAAATAAATATATAGATTATTAAATGATAGATAGAAACATAGATAGATATAGAGAGATAAATAGATAGATAGATAGAATAATATATAGATTAAATAGACATATAGATAGACAAATCATTTAGATAAACAGAGATTGATTTAAAAAGAGATAGTTACATAGATAAATAAAAATATAGATAAATAGATTACATAGATTGATAGATATATTGATAGTTATATAGATAAAAAGATAGAATCATAGATATATAAACAAATACATTTATAGTTTCATAGATAGATAGAAAGATAGTTAGTAAGATACACGGATAGAAAGATAAAGATAGATAAATAAATAGATATATAGATAGTTAGATATATATATATATATATATATAAACCATTAGATTAGATAGAAAGAAAGATAAATAGATAGATAGATAGATCTAAATTAAGTAAAGAAAGATAGATTAGATAGATGAATAGATAGATAGATGGAAAGCTAGATAGATAGATGGAAAGCTAAATAGATAGATGGATTTGATAGATAGTTAAATAAAAAGATAGATAGAAATAAATATAGATAGATTGATAGATAGTTAAATAAAAAGATAAATAGATATATTGGATAGATAAATATATAGCTAGATAGAAAGATAGATTAATAAATATTTGTATAAATAGATAAAAAGATTATATGGATAGGTAGATAGATAAATAGGCATATAGATATTTTGATAGATATATATTTAGATAGATAGATACCTAGATAAATATATAGATAAATAGATAAATAGATGATAATAGATAGATATATAGTTAGATATGTGTGTGTGTGTGTGTTGATAGATATAGAAATTGATTGATAAATACATTAGAATATAGATAGATAGATAGATTGATAATATAAAAAGATAGATAGATAAATAGATAGATAGATTAGATAGATAGATTTATATTTAAATAGATATATAGATTAATAAATAGTTAAATAGATGGATAGATAGATGCATATATAGATGTATAGATAGATAGATTGATAGAAAGATAAATAGTTAGATAGAAAGATAGATAAATAGACTAAAAAGATAGAAAGAAAGATAGATAGATAGATAGAAAGATAGATATTTAGATTAGATAGATAAATACTTAGATATACAAATAAATAAACAGATAGTTAGTTAGTTAGTTAGAAATATAGATAAATAGAAAGATAGATAGATATATATAGATATATAGATATATAGATTAGATAGGTTAAATAGATAAATAGATACATTGATAGATATATAGATTGGTTGATTAATTGATACATTGATTCATTAATAGATATGTAGATTTTTAGATAGAAAGAGAGATCGATAAATAGGTTGATCGATAGATATATAAATTATAAATTGATTGATAGATTACAAAAAAGATAGGTAAAAAGATATATATATATATATATATATATATATAAAGAAATAAATAAATATATTAGATAGATATATAGATAGATAGATAGATAAGTTGATTGATAGATAAAGATATATTTAGGTAAATAAGCAAATAGATAGATAGAAAGATATAAAAAGATAGATAGTTATATAGAAAGATAGATGGATTGATAGATTGATTGATTAATTAATTGATTTATAGATTGACAGATAGATAGTTAGATATTTAAATAAATTAGATATATAGAAAGATAGATATCTAGATAATTACATTAAATAGATAAATAGGTACAGAGATTAGATAAGTAGATAGATAGATATTTTGATAGATAGATAGATAGTTAAATAAATTAATAGATTAGATAGATAGATAGATAGTTATATTAATAGATAGATTGATAAATAGGTGTGTATATATATATATATATATATGAGATTTTTTTTAGTTAGATAGATATATTAGATAGGTAGATACTTAGTTACTTAGTTATATAGATAGATTTGTTGATAATTATATAGCTAGATAAAAAAGTAGATACATAAATAAATTGAAACATTGATAGATAGATAGATAGATAGATAGATAGGTTTGTTCGATAGATAGAGAAATTTTTAAATAGATTGTTAGATATATAGGTAAATAGATATATTGATACATGGATATAGGGATTGATAGATAGATATATAGAATGATAAAGAGATAGCTAAATAGATTAGATAGATAGATACAAAGATTAGATAGATAGATAAATTAGATTAGATAGATAGATAGATAGATTTAAGATAGATAGATAGCTAGATTAGATAGATAGATTAGATAGATGTATATAAAAGTAGATAGATAGATATATAGGTTGATAAATAAATAAATAGATATATAGATGGAAAGATAGATTGGATATATAGATATATAGATTAATAAGTTGATGGATAACTTTATAGGTAGATATATAGATAGAGACCAAGATAAATAAATAGATAGATAGATTAGATAGATAGAATAGATATTTAGATAGAAAGATCCATAGATACATTTTATATGTGTGTGTGTGTGTGTGTGTAGATAGATTAGATAGGTAGATAGATAGATATTTAGATAGATATATATATTTAGAAAGATAGATAGAGTCATAGATATTATAATTTTAGGATATTCAGATAAAGAGATAGGTGGATAGAGTATTTATATAAATAGATTAATACATAAATACATACATAGATATATAGATAGATTGATTAGAGAGGTAGATATATAGATATTTAGATAAATAAATATATAGAAGAAAACATAGATAGATTGACAAATAGATATAAATAGTTAGATAGGTAGATATATAGATAGATACAAAGATAAAAAAAATAGATAAATACAAGGATTAGATAGATATATAGATCGATATTTAGATAGTTAGATAGATAGATAGATAGATAGATGAGATTAAAAATAGATGGATATATATAGATAGTTCATTTGATAGATAGATATATAAATAAAATATTAGATAGATAGATATATAGATAGATATCTAGATTAGATAGATAGATAGATAGATAGATAGATAGATAAATATATAAGTAGATCAGATAGATTAATAGATAGATATATAGATGGATAAATTAAATAGGCAGATAGTTAGTTAGTTAGTTAGAAAGATACATGGAAAAATAGATTGACATATAGTTAGATAGATATATACATAGATTGATTGATTGATTGATTGATTGATAAATAGATAGATAGATTTATTTATTTATTTATTTATAGATAGATGAATAGATAGATAGAATTATATATAGATTAGATAGATAGTTAGATAGAAAGATAGATGAATTGATAAAAATATATATAGTTATATACATAGATAGATAGATAAACTAGATAGAAGGATATATAGATAAATAAATTTATAAATAGATAGATAGATAGATAAGCAGATAGATTGATTGATTCATAGTCAAATAGATAAATAGAAAGATAATTAGATAAATAAGTAGATAGATTGAATTATTTAATATATAGAATAAAAAATAGATTTGATAGGTAGATATGTATATTGTTAGTTAGATAATTAGATAGATAAATAATTATATAGATAGTATGTTAGGTAGATAGATAGGTAAATAGTTATATAGTTAGATAGATAGTTAGATAAATGGATGGTTTAAAAGATAGTAAGATTAGATAGATAAATTGTTAGTTAGAAAGATAGATAGTTAGATAGAAAGATAGATTGATTGATAGAAAGATAGATTATTAGATAAATATATCGATAGATGGATTGATAAATTGAATTTTAGATTGATAGATAGATTGATAGATTCATAGATATTTAAATTGAAAGATCGATAGAGAGATTGATAGATAGTTAGATAGAAAGATATTTACAATATTAGATAGATAGATTATAGATATTTATATTGAAAGATTAGATAGATAGATAGATAGATAGATATATAGATATATAGATCAACCGGTAGATTGTTAGATATTTATATAGATATATAGATAGGTAGATAGTAATATAGATCGATAGATTAGACATATAGATAGTTAGATTTATAGATAGATAGATAGATAGATATATAGATTATATTGATAGATAGAGAGATATATTGATAAATAGATGCAAGTATTAGTTTGATAGAAAGGTTAGATTAGTAGATAGATTTTTAGTTAGTTAAATAGATTTGTTAGATAGATAGATAAATAGATAGATGGTTAGTTAGTTAGATAGGTAGGTAGATAGATTCGTAAATAGTTATATAACTAGATAGATAAGTAGATAAATAAATAAATAGATACAATGATAGATAGATAGAGATAATGATAAATTGTCAGATAGTTAGATAGATATATAAATAGTTTGATAGAAAGATATATAGATAGATAGATTACTTAATAGAGTTAAAATAAATAAATTATATTTATGTGTAGATAGAAAGATAGATAGATAGATTAGATAGAGATATAGATAGATAGATATAAAGATAAATTAGATAAAGATATAGATAGAGATATGGATAGATAGATACATACATACTTACATAGATACAATGATAGATAGAAATATAAGTGTGTATATGTATATATATATATATAAAGGTAGATAGATAGATAGAGATATAGATATATGAATAAATAGATTGATTGATAGAAAGATTATAGAAAAAGCTAGGTAGTTAGATAGATAGATAGATAGATATAGACAAAGATAGATAAATAGATATATTAGATAGATAGATTAGATAGGTAGATAGTAAGATTTTATTTAGATATATATTTAGATAGATAGATTTAAAAAGACATAGATACAAATAATGATATGTTGATAGATAGATATTAGAAAAATAGAAATATAAATAGATACAAAGATAGATAAGTAGATATATTGATTTGATAGTTAGGTAATAAGATATTTAGATAGATAAATAGAAACAAGAATAGTTAGATAGATAGACATATAGTTATCGATAGATAGATAGATAGATACAAAAATAAAAATATAGATACATATATTACATAGATAAATCAAAAGATAGATAGTTAGATAGGTAGTTAATAAATAGATTAGATTTAAATGATAGATTGGTAAATATATAGTTAGTTTGTTGATAGGTATATTGATAGATTGAATGTTAGATAGATTGATTGATTGATATATATATATATATATATATATTAAAAAGAAAGATAAATAAATAAATAGATTGATATATTAGATAGATAGATAGATAGATAGATTAAATGTGTAGATAGATTTTTAGTGAGTTAGATATATACAAAGATAAATAGATAGACAAAAAGTTAGATAGATAGATAGATAGATAGATGATTATATTGATAAATAGATATAAAGATAGAAAGATAGTTATATAGATAGAAAGAAGGATAGATAAGATAGGAAGATATGTATTTTGTTATTTAGATTGTTAGATAGTTTGATAAATAGATATATAAATACACACACACACACATATAGTTAGATAGGATAATAGTTAGATAGATGAATATATAGATGGATAAATGGATAGATAGATTAGATAGATAGATTCTTAAATAGAAAGATTGATAGATCGTTAGATAGATAAATAGATTGGTAGATAGATCGATAAAAGTTAGATAAATAGATTGATAAATAGGTAGATAATAAATAATAGATAGATAGATTGATTGATTGATTGATGCATAGATATATAGATAGATAAATATCTAGATTAGATAGATAGATAGTTAAATAGTAAGATATATTGATTGATATAAATATATATAGTTATATACATATATAGATAGATAAACAGATATAGACTAGATAGATAGATATATAGATATATAGATTGATAAATAGATAGATAGAGAGATGGATAGATAGATTGATTGATTCATTGATTGATAGTAGAATAGATAAATAGAAGGAAAGATGGATAAATAGGTAGATAGATTAAATAGATTAATAGATAGAATAAAAGATAGATTAGATGACTAGATATGTATATTGTTAGTTAGATAAATAGATAGATAAATAGATATATAGATAGTATGTTAGGTAGATAGATAGATAGATAGGTAAATAGTTATTTAGTTAGATAGATAGTTAGTTAATGGATGGTTTAATAGATAGATAGTAAGATTAGATAGATAAATTGTTAGTTAGAAAGATAGATAGTTTGATAGAAAGATAGGTTGAATGATAGAAAGATAGATTGTTAGATAGATATATAGATAGATGGATTTTTAGTTTGATTGATAGATTGATAAATTGATAGATAATTAGATTGAAAGATAGTTAGATAGAAAGATAATTACAACATTAGATAGATAGATAGATATATAGATATTTATATAGTAAGATTAGATAAATAGATAGATAGGTATAAAGATCAGACTAGTAGATAGATATTTATATATATAGATAAATATATAGATATGTAGATCGTAATATATATCAATAGATTAGACATATAGATAGTTAGATTTATAGATAGATTGATCGATAGATAGATATATACTTAATATAGAAAGATAGAAAGTTATATAGATAGATAGATACATGTATTAGTTACATAGAAAGATTAGATTAGTTGATAGATTGTTAATAAGTTAGTTGTTAGTTAGATAGATAGATAGATAGAGATAAATAGATAGATAGATACATTGATTGATTGATTGAGTTAAAAATAAATAAGTTATATTTATGTATAGATAAATAGATAGATTAGATAGAGATATAGGTAGATAGATTAGATAGAGATATAGATAGATAGATAGATAGATAGATAGATAAAAAGATAGATAGATATATGAGTAGATAGATATAAAGGTAGATAAATAGATAAAGATATAGATATATGAATAAATATATTGTTTGATAAAAAGATTATATAAAATAATTAGATCAATAGGTAAATAGATATTTATGTAGATAGATAGATAGATATTGACAAAGATAGAAAATAGATAGATTAGATAGATATATTAGATAGATAAATATATACATAAATTTGATAGGCAGCTAGTTAAATTTTTATTTAGATTTATATTTAGTTAGATAGATTAAAAAAAGATATTTATAGATAAATAAAATAATATATAAATAGATAGATAGATAAATAGATAGATAGATATTAGAAAAATAGAAATATAGATAGATACATCGATAGATATAAAGATATATTGATTAGATAATTAGATAATAATATATTATATAGATAAATAGAAACAAGAATAGTTAGATAGATAGATATATAGATATATAGATATATATATATAGAAAGATAGATAGATAGATATATACAGAAATAAAACATAGATACATAGATTACATAGAAAGAAAGAAAGATAATTAGATATGTAGTTAATAGATAGATTAGATTTAAAAAAAGATAGATTGATAGATACATGGATAGTTTGTTTGATAAATAGATTGATAGACTTAATGTTAAATAGATCGATAGAATGATAGATATATATATATATATATATAATAAAAAGATAAATAAATAAATAAATAGATTGATATATTTTATAAAAAAATAGATAGATAGATAGATAGATAGATCGATTGATTGATTAAATATGTAGATAGGTAGTTAGAAAGTTAGATATATACATAGATAAATAAATAGACAAAAGCTTAAATTGATCGATAAATGAATAGATAGATAAATAGATATAAAAATAGATAGATAGATTAGATAGATAGATAAATATAAAAATTGATAGAAACAAGGATAGATTAGATAGGAAAATATGTATTTAGTTATTTTGAATGTTAGATATATATATATATATATGGATGGATGGATGGATAGAGTAGATAGATAGATTGTTAGATAGAATGATAGATAGATCGATAGATCGATAGATAGATAGATAGATAGATAGTGTGAAAGATATATAGATAGATAAATAGAAAGATGGATAGATAGTAAGATAGATTGATTGATTGATTGATTGATTGATAAATAGATAGATTCATTGATTGATTGATTAATAGATAGATAGATACAAATAATATATAGATAGATAGTTAAATAGAATGATAGATAAATGGATAGATTTATAGATAGATATTTAGATAAATTGATTAGGTAGATAGATACCTAGATAGTCAGATTATATAGATAGAAAATTTATAAAGATAGATAAATAGATAGATAAGTCATTTTATTAGATTGATAGATAGTTAGATTTATAGATAAATTGATTAATAGATAGATAGATATATAGATTAAAGAGATAGATAAATAGATAAATAAATAGGCACATATATTAGTTTGATTGATAGATTAGATAGGTAGATAGATAGTTAGTTAGTTACATAGAAAGATAGATAATTAGATAGATATATAATTAGATAGTCTTATAAAAATATAGATAGGTAGATAGTTATATGGCTAGATAGATAGGTAGATATATAAATAAATAGATACAATATAGATAGGTAGATAGTTATATGGCTAGATAGATAGGTAGATATATAAATAAATAGATACATTAATAGATAGATAGATATATTGATAAACAAATAGATTGATAGATTGTTACATGAAAAAATAAATAGATAAAAACATTGATTGATATATATATATATATATATATATATATATATATATATATTAAATAGATAGATAGATAAGTAGCTCTATATATAGTAGATAATTAGATTGAGTGATAGATAGATAAACAATTAGATAGATAGTAAAATTAGATATATAGATAGATAAATATATCGATAGGTAGATTGATATTTAGGTAGATATAAAAAAAAGCTAAATAGAGGCACAAATAGATAAATAGATAGTTAGTTAGATAATTAGATTAGATAGATAGATTAGATAAATAAATATATAGATAAATAGATACATACATTAATAAATAGATAGATTAGATATGTAGAGAGATAGATTTAATATAGATATACATTTTGATTGATAAAAAATAGAGGCATATATAGATAAATATAAGCATATATAGATAAATATAAGCATATATAGATATATAGATAGATATATAGATACATACAAATATATATAAATAGATATATTAAATAGGTTGGTTGTTAGATAGATTGATAGATATATAAATAAATGGATAGATATATAGATATGATAGAAAGATAGTTAGAATGAAAAATAGAGAGATTGATAGAAGATAGATATATAAATAGGTAGATTGATAGAAAGTTTGATAGATATATAAATAGATAGATAGATAGACTAGATAGTTAGTTAATGAGTTAGATAGCTAGATAGTTAGTTAGTTAGTTAGTTAGTTATATAGATAGATAGATTGAGAGGCAGATAGATCAATAGATAGTCAAATATATAAATTGAATGATAGATCAATAGATAAATAGATTAAATAGATAATTATATAGAAAGATAGATAGATTATATCAATAGATATGTAATTTGTTAGTTAGATAGATATATAGATCGATAGATATATAAAGATATAGATAGATAGATAAATAAATGCATAGATAGAGAGATAAATAGAAAGATAGATTATAAAGATATATAGTTCGATAGAAAGATATATATATATATATATATATTATAGATAAGTAGGTAGATAGATAGATATATATATATATATATATATATATATATATAGACATATAAATAGATAAATAAATAAATAGATAAATAGATTTAGATACCTAAGTTAGATATATAGATACATATTTAGAGATATATATATATATATATATATATATATATATATATATATATATATATATAATTAATTAATTATATAGATAGATACTTATATAAATAGATAGAGAAATGATAAATAGATAGATTGAAAGTTAGATTGATAGGTAGATAGATAGATAGATAGATAGATATATATATATATATATATATATATATATATATATATATATATATATATATATATAGACATATAGATTAATAGATATATAGATAGATCGATTTATAAATAGATTAGACAAATATATATAGATACATAGCTAGATTATATAGATAGATCTATAAATATATTGATAGAAAGATAGAAAGATAGATAGACAATTTGATTGATTGATTGATTAGATAGATTAGATAAAGAGATACATTGATAAAAAGATGGATAGATAGATAATTAGATACATAGATAGATAGATAGTTACATAGATAGATATGTAAATAAAAATTAGATTAGATTGATAGCCTGATGGATATATAGATGATATATTAGATCGATCAATATATAGATAGGTAAAAATATAGATTAGATAGAGACATAGATATATAGTTAGATTGAATGATAAATAGTTACATAAATAGATTAGATAGATACATAGATAGAATAGAAAGATAGATAGATAGATAAATTCATAATTTGATAGATAGTTTGATAGATAAATTGATAGATAAATGGATAGTTAGATAGATTGATACATAAATAAATAGATAGATAGATAGAATTGTAGATAGATTAGATAGATAAATTGATAGATTGATAGTTTTTTATAGATTGATTGATAGTTTGTGAGATAGATAGATAGAATGTTACATAGGCAGATAGATAAATAGATAAATTAATTGATAGATAGATAGAAAGATATATTGATTTGATAGATAGATTTATAGAAAAATAGATAGATCAATTAGATAGATAAATAGATTTAAAAGGTAGATAGATAGCTAGATAGTTAGTTATTTAGATAGATAGAATGATAAATAGATATATAGATTGTTAGATTGAAAGATAGGTAGATATATAGATAGTTAGATAGTTAGATAGTTAGTTAGTTAGTTAGTTAGATAGATAGATAGATGTATGGATAGATTGATTGATATATATATTAGATAGATAGATAGATAGTTAGATAGATTAATAGATAGATAGAAGATATATAGATAGATATATAGATAGAAATATAAATAGACAGATAGATAAATAGATATATAGAAAGATAGTGAGATATATAGATAGATTGTTAGATAGATTGATGAATAGATTGATTGATTGATTAGATTGTTTAGATAGATAGATATATTCTTTGAAAGATAGTTAGATTAAAAGATAAATAGATAAATATATATATATATATATTGATTGATTGATTGTTAAATAGGTAGATAGATAGAAAAATTGTTATTTAGATAGATAGATACATACATAAATTGATTAATAAATAAATATATAGATATATAGATATATAGATATATAGATGATAAATATATAGATAGATAGTTTAATTGATAGGTAGATAGATAGACAGACAAATAGATAGATAGATAGATTTATAGATAGATACTTAGATAAAATATTATATTGATATTGATCGATAGATAGATAGACTAGATAGATTGATAGATAAATATATAAGAAGATAGATATGTACTTAGATAGTTAGAAAGATAGATAGATAGATAGATAGATAGATAGATATATAAATAGATAGATATGTTAGATAGATAGTTGATTGGAAAATAGATAGATATGTAGATATATAGATTAGATAGTTATATAGATCAATTAATAGGTAGATAGATATATAAATAGATAGATTATTTATATAGATAGATAGATAGTTTGTTAGATAGATACATAGATAGCTGGATAAATTGATAGATTGATAGTTAGATAGATAGATAGATAGATAGAATGATATTCGAAAGTACTTTCCTTTACTGTATACCCTCCACAACTATTTTATCCTTAAATTTTCTTTCCGATTGTATGAGAAGCGGATGGAATAAACCTATAAGTAAATTATCATATATGTGTACAAATAGATATAAACAAAATATACCCAATTTTCTGCTACTAGATTAATATTTTATTAATTTGTTTATATCCAATACATTGTAATATAAATATAATTTTAATTTTTAATTATAATGTTCGATAAGTTCCAAAATCATAGTTTTATTTAATTAAAATTACCTTATTTTATCTTTAATCCTTTACTTATAATATCATTCATAATTGTTAATTAATTTTTTTAAGAACAAAAATAATGAAAAATTATAAAACATGCATATAGTAAATTTCAGAAAGCTACATACTATTTATTGTTAATTATGGGCCGAAAAAATATTTTCTCATAATTTGGCATGCTATCTTTGGATTGTGAATATCAAGTCATTTTCGATGCTATAGTACCAATGCTTGGGTCTACTAGGATACGTGGGATGGAGCTCACATTACCTTTCGGTGTAAAATGAGATGAAGATGGATATTAGTGGCAATCAATCCGTGTATCTCATGATGAGGTGATGCCAACATATCATCTAAACATGTATGAGAATGCAAAAAGATATTTGTAATATTGTCATCACTAAATAAATATAGATTTCCTCCTCCATGAACTTTTAGTTGACTTCCTCTAACCCTCCCTACATATAAAGATTCTTGACCACTGAATGGTTCCCTCTCATAGCTAAATCAAGTTATATAATTTTTAAAAAATACAAATACAATAAAAATATGTCATGAAAATGGCATAATAACAAAACATAATTATAAACACATTGACATTCACAAAAGTGAATAATATTTTTTTCATTTAACAGAAAAATTGTAACAGATACAAAATAATCAAAATAACATAATAAAAAAGTCAATAATTTTTAAGCCATCATTAGAAATTTCTAACAAATCATCTCAATCTACACATTAATCATCATTTGGTTTATTAATTTCTAACAAATCATCTTAAATGTCTAAATAGTTTCTATCTTCACCAAGTAATTTACAGCCCATCATATGCCCAATGAATGATTGAATAAATTTTCATGTTATTCTTTTGAAATGTAGGTACACAATGGATTTACAATAACATCCTTTTCAACAACTTGCATTGCTAATCAAGGTTTTATTTTATATAATTTCCACTAGTCATAATGATGTCTTCTTGTGGTCGTATAAGTTGTGTAACATACTTATTTAGCTTGCACTACAAGAATAAATGACTTGTACTTATGATATTTTATTTCTTATGGTGCATATCCAAAAGGTTGTATTGATAATGAATTCTATTACCCAAATTTGGAATAGAATCATACCATTCACACTTAAATATAATTTTCCTATTAATTGGTAAAGCATGATACTCCACTTATAAAATTTCAATTAGTCAACCATGAAAATCAATATTAAATGCAGTTGAGTTATACCTCTTGATGCATACACCACTCTTCATTGCATCTCTATTTGATCCATATTTCAAATTATGAAATTTATATACATTTACATAATGAATAGGATATGTCTGTAAACTTCAAAATGGTCCATTTGCAAGATTTTTTATTTATCTATTACATATATTTGATGATGGAAATTATACTTTTATAATGAAAAAAAATAAAATCATACTTATCTAATGTTGCATGGTAATTTTTAGAAGTGAGAATGATAAGTTATATATTGACAAATCTTTCAAACTAAATTGTGAAATCTTTGTCAAACTTTGCATCAATAGAAGCATCATCAATATACGATTCTCTTTGCCTTAATTCCTTAGTATAAATTCTTCAAAACAATATTGAAGGTATTTTGAATAATAAAAAAGGTATACCACATATCATGACAAAGAAATGAGAATCTAAATTGATTATAAATCTTACTAATTATAAGGTGTAACTTCTATTATAGTTCAACAAGATGTATATGTGCATAGCATGATCCTCTTGGTCATCCAAATAATATCTTGATTTTGTTATACCATATAATTGACATTCATGTTTGAAAATGAAAATCATATCATATTTTCTGATCTATCCCCCATACCATAATCATTATTCGATGATACTTTGGTGTGCATATTATACAATTGTTGTCAAAAATTGTATGGACAAAATGTTGAAGCTGCTTCAACAGGTGTAGGGATTGCATATCGATACTTCCACTTTAGCTTTATTACGAAAATTATTTTTCTATTTTCTAAGATATCTAAAAAACATCTTCACTAAATAAAATATATTTTTTAGATACATATAAATTTTTAGATTACCAAATATTGCATCCATCTATATTGCATAAGGCCTGTAATTATTGATTCATAAGGCAAGTGGACTGAAAGATGTTCCATGGAGTCAAAAAAGCTAGGAGGAAAAATATGCTCATGTTTGCATATAATTATAGGGTTGTCATTTTGTAATTACTCTATTTCTTCCTTTATTTGATATTACTAGTGAAATTCTTAATAAATACTTTATTTTAGTCAATGCTTCCCAAATATTTTCTAAAAGTTATTCATGGAATGTTATGGATATTAACCTTTATAAGAACACTGGTAGTCATGAATTTTCATCCCAAATAACTTATATTTTTTCATATCAACACATCTTTTAATGCTAGATGCATATCGATCAGAGAACCTGAGCTCCATTAGTAATTTACACAAAGATTCCTTTTCATCCTTGTCAAGACTATAACAAGCCTTAGGAAGTTTATTTGTTGATTTGTCCTTATGTAACTATGGATGTGAACAAAACTCTTTCAAATCCTCTCTTGATTTGGCATTTTCATTTATTTTTCCTTCCATATTCATGATAGTATTAAAAATATTATCAAAAATTACTTATTAATGTACATCACATATAAGTTGTTCCTAATTAGGTTTGTTTTCCAATAAAAAAAATCTCATAAGATACTTAGTTTCTTTCTACCATAGTGATATTTCTTCAAAATTTTCACATTAATTCAATCTACATCAATATCTATAATATTTTCAATCTCATATCTTTCAATTACATCTAATATTTTGGTACATGATCTCAAAGATGGTGCACCTTTTATAACTATACGGTCTTTTCTAAATGCATCAATATTCATTCAAAATGGATATTTCACATGTTTGACATTTTGGTGGTAATCAAACCAAAAAGTCTTTTCACCTTTGTTTAGAGAAAATACATTTGAGTCCTATATATAATAAGGACACGCTAATTTTCTAGCAATATTTCATCATGACAACATTGAATATGTAGGATAATCACTTATGGTCCACATAAATGCTACATTTATTTAAAAGTTGTACTTTTTAGATATATCATATGTTTGCACACCAACCTGCCAAAAATTTTTGAGTTTTGATATAAAAGGCTACCGAAAAATATTCATCTTTTCTTTTAAGTTTCTCAGATTAGGCATGATAACACAACAAAAATATATAATCATCTTTTATGCACATTTATGGCAGCAAATTATAAGGTCCAACAATTACTAGCCTTGAAGAATATTGTTACCATATTGTCCAAATAGCTAAAATCTATCTATGCACAATCCTAACATAACATTTTGATTTTCATCTATAAAAGTTGGATGAATATCATCAAAAATATTTTTAATAAGTTGAATATGAGCAACACCGCATCATGCGATCTTTAATAATATGGTTTTTGTGTCAACTAATATCAAGTAGTGGTTTCATATACGAATAATTTTTACAAATGAGGAGTTAATTGGAGATAATGTCTTCTTATGACAAATATTTGTTTTCTAACTTTTATATGTAGTAATTTTTTAATGAGGATAGTTATAGAAATTACTTGCAATTGCTTCACTATCTATGCCTTAATATTTCATGCATCCACTAAAGCAACAAAGTATTTTTTCTATAGGAAAACCCAGTCCTCATATTAGCTTCTCTATGATGTAAAAGCTACATATCATAACATTATTATTTGTTAATAATTCTGATAACAACTCACAATTTCATCAAAATATCTTTCTAAAAATTGATGTTGTCTTTAAATGCATGCATTAGTCTAGCCACCATATCTAACTTTGAGTCCCCATATGGATTATGTGGACAAACCTCTTCTTCTGATGCTTTTAGCAGTTCATTAATTATTTTGCTATTGATATTGAGAAATAATCTGTGACATTCAAATTGAATGAATGACAAATAACATTCTTCAACATTATTTCACATGCATCATTGAGTTTGACATATTCCATTAAAATATTTGAATCAAATTATCTATATTAATAATGGTTTGTTAATTTTGGCATAACTATTTACCCATGTTTATATCAAATATAATAGTCTCTAACAAATTCTTGTTTTCCAAGATGAAATAACACTATATCCACATCTTAACTACTTTGAATTTTGACATGTATGGTTATTATATATCCATCTTATTTTTGTTTCATCCATAAATTTAGGATTATTTTCAACAAAGTCTATAAACTCCTCAATTCCCTTTACAAACTCATTAGTCAAAATCTCATATTTCAATCTTATATTCATCTATTGATAATTAGGTCATATAATATTTTTCATTCCTAAAACATATAACACATATATATTTTGAATTATAACAATATAGATATATAGTGACTTATTTGTAATAAAGTTGTAGTAACTTATTTAGGACATTACATAAATCTCATAAAAAGTTATAGTCACATCATTATTAGGTAAGTTTGCATTAAAATTAGTATTGGGGTGGCTTAATCTCTTAGATACTTATCAAAAGAATCAAGTTGTATTTTTCTCATATATATAAGACTAAATATTTGATATTTATCTATATAAGATGAAATTGAATTAATTAAGTAAAAAAGAAAAATTTGCAATGTAATAATTCATGATTTTAAAATTAATAATATGTACAAAATAATTTGAAAAAAATATTTTATGTAATAGAAATACTCAAAAATTCAAAATTCCAATGCACATCAATATGTCAATAAAAAATCACAAAAAAAGAGTCAACTAACAATGGAGAACATTAAAAATGTATAGAGATATTAACTAATCTATATGCAGCATAAAGTATAAATAGTTATCAACTAGTTGTGAGATGTAATATACTTTTTTTTAATAGTAAATAATGATTGTTGTTATTTATTAGCTTGAACCTTTGGTTCAGTGTAGATTAAACAAATCTATAAATTTTGAAATGAGGTACTAATTTTTTTTTTAGTTTTTCATTTGTTGTTTTGTTTTAACCTTCAAATTACACACATGCAAAATTCTTTTGATTATTATTTGTTATTTCCAATCAACTTTTAGTATTTGTTAAAATATATATAAATTGTTAATTGTTAATTGCATACATATATATATATATATATATATATTTTATTATTTAAGTTACATACACTCAATTTTAACAAACAAATTGCATGCCTCCAAACTTTTTAAATCAACTATATCAAAATTTTAAAGTTGTTCATTGTGATTACATTTTAACCTTCTAAATTTTAATATTTATAAATTCAATTAAAACTCATTAGATAACCTAAAAAGTGAATAAATCCTAGCAAGCATATTAAGTCCACATTAATTAGCATGAGAAAAAATATAGGTAAACAACTAAATGCATAAAAATTTCAGACCAAAATTAAGTAACCTAAAAATTTAATAAATCCTAGTATGTGCAAAAAATGTAAAATATAAAATTTATTAATTAGCATGACAAAAATTCATGTAAATAAGAAAGGAGACCCTCTCATAATGTTAAACATGAAAAAAAAACTATAGGAGGAAAGAAACCGTGAAAATAAGTAAGCACAATAAGTCCAAATTAAATAGAGGAAAGCAACGTTTAAAACAAATTGGATGAACTCAGAATCAAAATAAAAAAGCCCAAACCCTAAAATTTTTTTGTTGAATCGAAGTGATCTTTGATAATTTAATTATCATAATTTAGCCGCATAATTAGTTTCAATTTCAAAATTATAAATATAAAATTATTGCGTCGTTGAAATTATTAAATTATAATATAGATGGACTCTATAGACTTTTCACATTTAGCGATTGTATTTATTTCAATCTCTAAATTTAGAAAAAGAATCCATATTCATTTCTAAATAATTCTAGAAATTGAAACTCTCAATGCTAAATGGAATGAAAGGTTATCCGACCAATACCATGCATCACAATTAGTGGTTGAAAGATAAACCATTGCAAGTTTTGTTTCTATTTAAATTTACATATATTTTCAAATAATCTGCACCTTTTAATAGCGACATATTTTTTTATATTTCTAATTGTTTAAATAACCATTCAAGTTCATTTCTAATTAATTTCAATTATTTTCCTAATTATAGAAATGGAATTGGGTGTTTCAAATTTTCATTTCTAATTGACTTATTTCTTGTAATGAAGATAGATAAATATTTAGATAGATACATAGATTAGATAAAATAAATAGATAGATAGAAACATAGTTAGATAAATATATAGATAAGCAGATAGATAGGTAGAAATACATACAAAAAGATAGATATATATAGTTAGAGAGGTATAATGATAAATAAATAGAAAGATAGATAGATAGATAGATAGATATATAGAAAATAGATTAGATAGATATAGAGATATATAGATAAATAGATAGATTATATAGATAGGTGGGTAGGTCGGTAGGTAGATAGTTAGATAGATATATAGAACAATAAATAAAATAGATAGCAAAATCAATATATTAGATAGAAGGAAATACTAATAGATAGATATATATATATATATATATATATATATATATATATATATATATAATTAGATAGATAGATAGATAGATAGTTAGATAGGTAGATTGATAGATAGAAACATAGATAGATTAGATATATAGATAGATAGATAGATAGATAGATATTTTGATAGTTAGTTAGTTATATATAAATATATATAGAGTGATATTTGATAGATGGATAGATAAATAGAGATCAAGATTGATAGATAGATAAAAAATAGATTAGATAGATATAGAGATATATAGATAAATAGATAGTTTAGGTAGATAGATAGGTAGGTAGGTCGGTAGGTAGATAGTTAGATAGATATATAGAGCAATAAATAAAATAGATAGCAAAATCAATAGATTAGATAGAAGGAAATACTACTATATATGTGTGTGTGTGTGTGTGTGTGTGTGTGTGTGTGTGTGTGTGTGTGTGTAATTAGATAGATAGATAGTTAGATAGGTAGATTGATAGATAAAAACATAGATAAATTAGATATATAGATAGATAGATAGATATTTTGATAGTTAGTTAGTTATATATAAATATATATAGAGAGATATTTGATAGATTGATATATAAATAGATATTTATATATTCAGATAGATAGATAGATATTAAGATAGATACATATTGAGAAATAGATAGATAAATAGATTAATAAATATATAGATAGATAGATTCATAGATACATAGATTAGATAGATTGAGAAATAGATAGATACATAGATTAGATAGATAAATATATAAAAAGATAGGTAGATAAAATTAGTAGATAAATAGTTTGTTAGATTTATAGATAGATGGATAGATAGATAAATAGATAAATAGAAAGATAGATAGTTAAGTAGATAGATATATAGATAATTAGATAGATAGACAGATAGATAAATAGATAGAAAAATAAATAAATATATTGATTAATTGATAGATAGATAGATAGATAGATAAAAAGATAGAATAGATAGTTAGATAGTTAGATAGAAAGGAATATAGAAAGAAAGATAGATAGATAGATAGATAGATATGATAGGTAGTTAAATATTTAGATGGTTAGATAGATAGATAATTAGTTTTATATATATATAGAATGATAAATAAATAGATATAAATATTGATAAACAGTTAAAAAGATTAGATAGATAGATAAAACATAGATAGATAAATTGATTGATGGATAGATAGATAGATTGGTAGATAGAATAATAAATAATTAGATATGTAAACAAATAGATAGATAGATAAAAAATTGATAGTTAGATAGAGAGCTAAATAGATAGATAGATAAATAGATAGATTACTAGATAAAAAGATAAGAAGATAGATAAATTAGATATATAGATCGATAGATCAACTGATATAAAGATAGTTATATAAATTATTTAAAAAGATAAAAGAGATAGATCGACAAGTATATATATACATAGATAGACATATAGATATAAACATAGATAGATAAAAAATAGATAGATAAATTCTTTGTATATATAGATAGCATAGTTAGATAGATAGATAGTTGTTTGGAAAATAGATTGTTATATACATAGATATATGAAAGTTCGATCATTGATAGATATATAGATAGATAGATAGATACGTAGATAGATTAGATAGATAGTTTAGATAGATAGATTAGAAAGATAGATTAAATAAATAGGCAGATATACATAATATATATATATATATGTATAGATAGATATGTATATGTATGTATAGATAGATATGTATATGTATGTATAGATAGATATGTATGTAGCTATCTAGATAGATATATATATATATATATATATATATATATAGGTATATAGATAGATAGATAGATATAAAGATACATAAATTGATTGATACATATATACATAGATAGATAGATAGATAGATAGAAAATAGATATCTAGATTGATAGATAGATTAATTTATTGATATGTTGATCATTGAATAGATAGATAGATATATAAAGAGCTAGATAGATTGATTGATATATATATATATATATATATATTAGTTAAAAAGATATATAGATAAATAAAAATATTAGATAGATAGATATATAAATAAAAAGGTAGGTAGATAAATAGATAGATTAGATAGACATATGATATATACATAGATAGAAAGAAAGATAGAAAGAAAGAAAAATAGATAGATAGATAGATAAAAAGAAAGATTGATATGTAGATAGATAGATAGATTAACAAATAGATACATAATTACATAGATAGAAAGATAGATATATATAAAGATATATAGATAGATAGATAAATAGATAAATAGAAAGATATAGATAGATAGACAGCTAAAAAGATTAGATAGGTAGGTAGATAGATAGATAGATGATAGATAGATAGTTACATATATGCATAGATAGATAAATTGGTTAATTGGTTGATTGATTGATTGATTGATAACAGATAAATAGATAGTTAGATAGATAATTAAATAGATAGAAATATAGATACTTTGTTTGAATGAATGATATATAGTTAGCCAGTTAGATAGATAAATAAATAAATAAAAATATAGATAGATAGATATATATATATATATATATTGGATATATATATATATATATAGATAATATAGAAAGATAAAAAGATAGTTGGATAGATAGATTGATAAATAGGAATATTAATAGTTACATAGATTGATAGATAGATATATAGATTAATAGAAAGTTAGAAATATAGAATAAAAAATAGATTAGGTAGATAGATGATTAATATAAACATAGATAGATAGACAGATATAAGATATATATATATATATATATATATACATAGATAGATAAGTAGGTAGGTAGATAAGAAGATAGATATATAGATAGATAGATAGATAGATAGATTAGAAAAGTCGATAGATATAAAAATAAAAAGTTAGTAGATAGATAGAGGGAGAGATTAGATTAGACATGTAAAGAGATAGATAGATAGATACTTAGATACATAGATAGATTAGATATATATTTGGATAGTTAGTTATAGAGATATAAATTAGATAGAAAGATAGATAAATAGATAGATTAGATAGATAGAGCTTTAGTTCGATAGATAGTTAGTTAATTAAATATGTAGAATGATTGAAAAATAGATAGAAAGATAGATTTATAGACAAATAAATTGTTTGCTAGATAAAAATGTAGTAAGATTGATTGATAGATAGATATATAATTAGATAAATTGTTAGATAGATAGATTAATAGATAGACAAATAGATAGATAGATAGATAGATAGATATATATGTATATATATATATATATATATATATATATATATATATCTAGAAAGATAGAAAGATAAATAAATACATAGATTGGTATATAGATAAATATAGAGATAGAGAGACAAAGAAAAAGATAACATATAAATAGATAGATAATTAGAAGGATAGAATGATATATAGATAGTGAGATAGATACATAGATAAATATATAGAAAAATAACTAGCTATTTAGATAAAATAGATAGATAGATAAATAGAAAGATAAATTAGATAGGTAGATAGATAAATAGGTATGTAGGTAGATAGATAGATAGATAGAATATATATATATATTATAGTTAGTTAGATAGATAATTAGTTAATTAGATAGATAGATAGATAGATAGATAAATAGAATCTTCGATTAAATAGATAAGAATGAATAGTTAAATTGATAGATAGATAGATATATAGTTAGATAGAAAGATATATAGACTATATTATTAATTAGATTCATAGTTAGAGAGATGATAGATAGATAGATTAGATAGAAACATAGATAATTAGATAGATAGATATTTAAATAAAAAGCTTAGATAGAAAAATAGATAGGTAGGTAAGTAAATATATAGATAAATAATATATAAAGTGAGAAAATAAATAGATAGAGAGAAAAGATAGATTGATTGATTGATAAATTAGAAAGATAGATAAAATAGATTGATATATAGATAGATAGATAGATAAATAGATTAAATAGATGGAAATAAAGATAGACAGATAGATATATATATATATATATATATAGATTATATAAAAATATAGATAAGTAGATTATTTAGATATATATCCAGATACATATGTAGATAGCTAAAGAGATAAATAAAATGATAGGTAGATAGATAGATTAATTTGATAGATAGGTATATAGACATAAAGATAAATAGTATATAGATAGATAGATAAATAGATAGATAGGTATATGAGATAAATAATTAGATAGATAGATAGTTAGTTTGATAGATAGATTTGATATACATATGGATAGAAAAATAGGTAGATATATAGAAATGTAGATTAGAGAGATAGATATATAGCTAGATAGAAATATAGATACATACATAGATAAATAAATAGTTATATAGACCAATATATTAATATATAGATAGATAAATATAGAAATAGATAAATAGAATAAAAGTTAGATATATTGACAAATAGATAATTAGATAGATAGATAGATAGATAGATATGATACATAAATAGATAGATAGTTTAGTTACTTATATATATATATATATAGTTAGTTAGAAACATAGATAGAGCGAAATATATAGGTAGATAGATAGATCACTAAATAGATTAGATAGATAGATACATAGATACATAGATAGAAAGATTAAATAGATAGATTGATAGATAAAGATAGATAGATGGATTAATAGATTATAGAGATGAATAGATAGATAGGTTGGTTGAAAGATAGAAAGAAACATAGATCAAAAGATAGATAGCTTGATAGATAAATATATAGATATATTAATAGATGGATTAGATAGATAAATATATATATATTATAGATTAATATATAGTTGTAAGATAGATAGATAGATAGATATATAGTTATAAGATAGATAGATAGATATATAGTTATAAGATAGATAGATAGATAGATATAGACAAATAGATATATTAAATAGATATATAGATAGATAGATAGTTAGATAGATATTATTAATATATATGGGGAGATAGATATATAGATATATAGATAGATAATTAGAAAAAAAGAATAGATTGATTGGTATATAAATACATTGATAGATAAAAAGATAGTTAGATAAAGATATAGATAGATAGATAGATAGATAGATAGATAAATAGATATCTAGATAGATTGATTAATAAATTAGATAGTTTAGATATATAGAAAGATTGATATGTAGATGGAAAGATATATAGATGTATTCATTAGATAGTTAGACAAATAAATAGATTAATAAATTTATAGTTTGATAGATAGATAGATAGATCGATCGATAAAAAAATAAAAGATATATTTATACATAGATCAATAGATTATATATTTTGATAGATAGAATGATATATAAATAAATAGATTAATTAGATAGATATATAGATATACAGATTAGATATCTTGATAGAGAGTGATAGATAGTAAGATTATATCTCTATATATATATCTATTTGAATATATATCTATCTATTTGTCGATTTCTCTTTTTGAATATATGTCAAACTATGAATATATTTATATGTCTATTTGCCTATCTATTTATTTATATATCTTTTTATATGTTTACTAATCTATCAATCTATTTTTCAATTAATTTTTTATCTATCAATTTGTTTATATGTCAATCTATTTATCTTTCTATCTATCTATATGTCTGTCAATTTATTTGTCTAACTATCTATTTATCTATCTGTCTATATATCTATCTTTCTATTTATCTATCTATTTGTCTATCTATGTATTAGATATTTTTTTCTATCTATTTATCCATATATGTGTTTATCCATCTATTTTTCTATTTTTTTAAATGTCTATTTGTTATCTATCTATCTATGTACCTGGCTATCAAAAAATTATCTATATATTTATATATCTATAAATCCATCTTTATATATATCAATGTCCATTTATCTATCTATGTATTTCTCTATATGTCAATGATATCTATCTTTCTTTTTATTTATCTATATAACTTTCTATATGTTATTCTATTTATCAATTTATTTATTTATCCT
>JAREIK010000664.1:38198-68922 GCA_029783825.1 Sapria himalayana | reverse complement strand
AAATAAACAGATAGATAATAGACCACAAAGATATATAGACATATATATTGATAGAAAGATAGACAAATAGAAAATAGATAGACAAATAGGCATATAGATAGATAAATAGTTAGATAGATAGATAGATATATAGATAGATAGATAGATATATAGATAGATAGACAGACAAGTAGATCAAGTAGATAGATTGAATGATTGATTGATTGACAGATAGATTGATTGAAAAAATGACATATAAATAGATAGAGAGAGAGAGAGCCAGATAGTTAGATAGATAGACAGATAAACATATAGATATTAAGACAAATAAATAGAAAGAAATATAGATAGATAATAGATATATATATATTATATATAATATATATATATATTGTTAGTCAGATAGTCAAATACAAAGATAGATAGATAGATATATAGATAGACTGAGAGATTTATATACAGATAGATAGTTAGACACATATATAGATTAATAGGTATACAGATAGATAGATAGAATGATAGTGTGATAGATTGATAGACAGAGAGACTGAAAGAATGATAGATAGATAGAGAGATATACATATAGATAGATAGACATATAGACATATAGTGATATACATATAGATAAATAGTTAGATAGGAAAATATGAAAATATTTATATAGGTTGATAGAGAGATAGATAGATGGACAGATAGATAAATAGGTAGAGTGATAGATAGAAAGATTTCAAGATATACAGATAAATACATAGACAAATAGACTAATAGATTGATTGATATATAGATAGATAGATAGACAAATAGATAATATACATATATACAGATAGATGGATAAACAAATACACAGATAGAAGATAGATAGACAGATAGATAGATAGATCTACAGGTTGACAAAAAGATAGATAGACTGACTGACTGATAGATAAACAAATTGTAAGATCATCAGATAAATAAATAGACAGATAGACAGATAGACAAATAGATAGATATAATGATACAGAGAATGATATATTGATAGATAGATTCTTTCATACTATGGCAAAAATCAAATCCCAAAAACAAAAAATTAAAGCTATAAAAAATTTAGAGGGTAAATGGGTTGAAAAAGAAGATGATCTAAAAACACAATTAGAAGAATATTTAAAATTACACTTGTGTGAAAATGTGAGGAGAGAAGGATATAGCTTGCTACAGAAAATAAAACATCAAGTCACGGATGAAGATAATAAGAAGCTGGCTGAATTTCTAGATGAGGAGGGGGTGAAGGTTGTTGTATTTAGTATGAATAAAGATAGTGCGGCTGGTCTAGATGGCTGGAACAATGCATTTTTTCAAATTTGCTGGCATATTATCAAAATAGATCTGATACAGGATATAAACTAGATATATGTAGGAGCAAAAATTACAAAATTATGGGCAAGCTCATTTATTGTGCTTATTCCTAAAATTGAAAATCCACAAAAATGCGAAGATTTCCAGCTAATTAGCCTGTGTAACTCAATATATAAAATCTTAACAAACTAACAAAATAGGCTAAGTGATATATTTCCTAACATAATTTCACAAGAACAATTAGGTTTTGTTAAAAATAGACTGATAATAGAAAATATTAGCCTGACATCATAAATGATGAGAGAGATTGGAGTCAAAGTAAGGGGTCATAATCTGGTCTTAAAACTTGACATGTCAAAAGCATTTGCTAGTGTAGAATGATCAATCTTATGCTATATAATGCGTAAGATGGGCTTTTCATAATTTTGGATACATTTGATATATAGATGTATACCAAGCTTGTGGGTTAGAATCATAATAAATGGAAAAATGGGGAGGAGTTTAAGCCTGTAAGAGGGCTAAGGCAAGGAGATCCACTATCACCCTATTTATTCAATATCTACTTGGAATCACTGCTAATAAATTTTAAAGATAAAATGGAAAAAGAGAAAATTCTAATGTTCAAGCAACCTAAGAACACTCCCTGAGTCTGTTGTTTGGCATATGCAAATGATGTGATCATTTTCACAAATGCCAGTAGGAAATCTCTTGTTAATTTGATGGAGGTATTGCACACGCTAGAAGAGGAAACAGGTCTAACTCTAAATATCAAGAAGTGTCAATTTATGCTCACGCAAAAGCAATAGATAAAACTGCTCAAAGAGTTATAAATATTATGGGCTTTACCCAGAAGAAAGGTGCATTAATGTATCTGGGCTGTTTCATTTTTGAGGGGAGACTAAGAGAAGAATATTTAAGTTACCAGGTGATGAGAATGAAAGGAAAAATAGCGGGCTGGAAGGAAAATCTCTTAAGTATGGGGGGTAAAATTACATTGATTACGCATGTATTACAAGGTTCACTCGCACATATTTTAACCATCATGTATCCTCTAAAAAAAGACTATAAAGAGTATGGAAAAAGAAATGGCGAACTTCTTGTGGGGAAAAAGGGATGGCAGGCCGAAATTACACTAGCGAAAATGGGAGGACCTATGCTTTCCCAAGGAGGAGGCAGGTCTGGGATTTACAAGTATTACGATATGGCTAGTGCATGGGCCTGCAAAAGTTGGTGGAGGTTGAAAGAAAATGATAGCCTGTGGGCAAGATTTATGCGTGTTGAGTATGAATGGGAAAAAGAACAATTCAAAGATTCTAAGAAAGCATCTAAAGCCTGGAAGTCAATGATAAAGCAAAAAGATTTAGTAGAAGCTCATTCTAGATTAAATAAAAGCGGATGGAAATGGACACCAAATGCAGATGGGAAATTTACTCTTAAATCAACAAAGAATATAATTAGGAAAAAACACAAACATAGACCGATTTTTAAAGAGTTCTGGAAAAGTGATACCCCACAGAAAATGAAAACACTAATGTGGAGGATGCTCATAGGAGCCACACTAGTGGATTTAAATATACAGAAGAAATGCATAAAACTGGTGTCAAGATGTGAATGTTGCCACTCAGAGATAGAAAGTAAAAATCATCTCTTTTCGAAAGGGAAGATAGAAAAGAAGATATGAAGACATATTGAAGGGGGACATCTAAAAGAGGATAAATTAGAGGATAGACTGGTACACTGGAATGTGGAGAAAACCAGAAGCCATGTTCATGCTTGGTTTAGGAGTAACGTTCCCTCGATTACTATTTGGTGCATATGGAAAGCTAGAAATAGAAGCAAGTTTGAAGGAGTACGGATGAATTCTGAAGAAATTCTAAAAGATATAAAAAAGGAAATCTCAATTATTTCTGCATTAAAACCGATTAAGACTGGTAACACTGATACATCAAAAATACTAAGAATTCAATGGGGGCTGAGTATCAAAAAAGAAGGGTGGTTGGGTCTAAAGAGAATTTCTTGGGCTAAACCACCAAATGGAATGTTGGCTCTTAATACGGATGGAAGTTTTAATAGGGACATAGGAATAGATGGTGGAGGAGGTGTAATCAGGGACGCATGGGGTTTGATTATAAGAGCTTTCACTATGAAAGATAAAGCTAATTCAGCCCTACAAATAGAAATCCAAGCCTTGCTTAGGGGGCTTCAGATTTGCACAAGGCTGAATCTTAAAAAGATTCAAATTCAAGTGGACTCAAAGCTGGTGGAAGGGCTAGCATTAAAAAGACTTCAAATGTGGAGATATGAAGAAGACACGGAAAATATAGGAAAATTAATGAAAGAGCTGGAGGCCACAATTTCACATACATATAGGGAGGCCAATGCACTTGCAGATAAACTAGCAAAGGAGGGCATGCTTAGGGGTATGCAAGAATTTGATAGGCATGATATTCCAAATAAAATGGCATTTTCATATGTTAGATTATTTAGGCAAATAGAGGGTACATAGGATATAGGATAAAGGGGGGAATGTTGTTGCAGCACCCTAGTAGGCAAACCTGGTGAGGGTAGGGAGTGTACAAGAGATGGGGGTTGGCCTGGGGGTTTTCTCTTTGTCTATTTTTGCATTTTCTGCAGAAATAAGGATGCAGTTTAGGGGCCTAGAAAATTAATAGATGTTAATTGCAGATTTCTTTAATTATTAAACGTGTATAGATAATCCTTGCAGGAACACGTATCTTCATGAACATATTTTCTTAAATTTTCAATTGCATAAAATTTTGCAGGAGCAGGAACATTTAAAGAAGTATGGTTAATTTGCAAATTTTCCTTAAATATTGTTACTGTATGTTCTATTTTTGCAGGAACTTTTAACGAATCTGGTAAGGACATGTAAGTCTGTATGTTATTTTTTCACACATGCGACTAGTTCTTGATATATTCTGTAGAAACAAGGGACTGGGGATGGAAACTATATGGTTTTTGTAATTCATGGTTGGTATGTAACAGTGAGTCAGCAGGGTCATGTTTGTAATATGGAGCCAGAGCCTACAAGGTGTTTGTATAAATGTCTACAATGAGATACGTTAGAGGCTGTAAAAATGAGTCAGTGTTTGCTGGGTGTTTGTATAAATGTCTGTGCATGTGGACTTTGAAATATGCTAGATTATTTGTATAAATGTCTGAATTCTAGAAGCTGTGGTTGATTGAGAATTTGGGATTTGGGTGGTCACATCTGGAAAGTGGACCTCTGGAATCTCAAAGCCGAGAAAGGATAATGGATAAAGGTAAAGCAATGGAAGCTCATGATAGGAGAAAGAAGAGGAAGACAAGTTCTAAAATGTAGTTGCAAATATTTTTTCATATTAGCAAATTCAGAGGGCTAGCATAAAAACTAACTTAAACCCCATCGTTCACAAGACAAAAAGAGGGTTTGATTGGAAAATTTTAGTTATGTATTACTTATTTTTATTTTTTGAGAAAGAGGGTGTAAAAGGGATAAGGGTAGATTTTAGTTTGCAAAAATGGTATTCCTCCACCAAAAGAGAGGGTTATAATAATAAAACAAACATTTTTTAAAAAAATTATTGATAGATAGATAAATTGACATATAGACAATTATATAGATAGATATACAGACACACACACACACATATATATATATATAAACAGATAGACAAATAGACAAATAGATTGATTGATAGATTGACAAATAAACAGATCGACATATAGACTTATCTATAGATAGGCAGATAGATAAATAGATACACACACACGCACACACAAATATACATATATACACAAATATAGATTACTAGATATACATATAGATAAATAGAAAGATAGACATATATATAGATAGACAGATAGACGGATAAAAAGATAGATACATAGATAGATTGACACAAACATAAGATAGATAGACATAGAGATAATTAGACAAATAGTTAGATAGATAGATATACAGATAGACAGATTGAAATATAAACATAGGCAGATTACCAGATAGATATATAGACAATATATAAATATATAGATCGATATATAGATAGATAGACAGATAGATAAAATTATAGATAGACACAGATTTATTGACAGAAGATAGATAGTCACATAGATAGATAGAGTAGAGAGATTGACAATATACACACAGTTAGAAAGATTGACAGATAGACAAATAGTAAAATAGACAGATTGTGAGATAGCCAAATAGCCAGATAGATAAATGGATAGATATATAGAAAGATAGATAGTTAAATATATAGATTGATTGAGTGTTAGACATATATACATATAGACATATACTTAAATAGATAGATAGACTGATAGATAGATAGACAGATAGATAAATAAACACATAGATAAACAGAAAGATAGTTAGATAGATAGAAAGATATAGAGACAAACAGATAGATAATTAAATGTTAGACTTATACTAATATACAAAGAGATTGATATATAGAAAGATAAATAAATAGATAGATAGACATATAGACATAAAACATATTGACAAATAGATAGATACACAGATCGATAGATATATAATTAGATAGATAGTTAGTTAGATAGATCGATAGATAGATAGACAAATAGATAGATAGAGAGATAGATAAACAGATAGACAGATTGATTTATAGATATATTGATAGATAGAAGATAATAGATAAATAGACAAATAAATAAATAAGCATAAAGAAAGAAAGAAAGATAGATTTAAATATTGATAGATAGATAGATATTAGATAGACAGATAGAAAAATAGATAGATATACAAATAGATAGATAGGAATATAGAGAGATAGATAGACAGACATACAGATAGATAGATAGATAGATAGATAAATAGATAGATAAATAGATTAATAGATAGATAGATTGATAGATTGATTTAAAGATAGATAGATAGATAGATAAATTGACAGATATACATATATAACGATACATAGATTGATATATAGATAGATAGATAAATAGACATATAATGAGATAGGCACGTAGATAGATATAAAGATTGGTAGATAAATAGATAGATAGATAGACAGACAGACAGATATATATATAGATAGATAGATAAATAGATAGATAGAAAATTAGATACATAGAAATATTGATAGATATACAAATATATAGATATATAGATAGATAGATAAAAAGATAGACAGATAGATAGATAGATATATATATATATATATATATATATATATATAGTTAGACAGATAGATAGAAAAATACACCGATAGATACATAGATTGATAAATAGATAAAGTGTATATAGATAGACTTATAGACATATACATAGATAGATACATATACATATAGATAGATTTATAAATAGACAAATAGACAGATAGACAAACAGATAGATAAACGTATTGAAAAATAAAAAGATATGTTGTTAAATAGATAGACAAATAGACAGGAATACAAATAGAAAGATTGGTAGACAATTAGATAGATAGATAGACACACAGACAGACAGACAGACAGATAGATAAATAGTTAGTTAGTTAGATAAATAGATAGTTAGATAGATAAATAGATAGAAAGAAAGAAATATTGACATATAGTCAGATAGACAGACAAATAGACAGATATATAGATAGATAGATAGATAAATAGACAAATAGATTGATAGACAGATAGGCAGATAGGTAGATTGACATATTGGAAAATAAGTAGATAGATAAATAGATAGAAAGATAGATAGATAGACAGATAGACAGACAGATAGATAGATAGATAAACAGATATACATATATATAGATTGACAGATTGACAAATAGATAGAAAGACAGATAAAAATATAGAAATATAGAAAGTTTGATAGCTTGATAGATAGATCGAGAGAGCGATAGATAGAATGATAGATATATAGAAAGATAAACAAATAGAAAGTTAGTCAGATATAAAGATAGATAGATAGATAGGTAGGTAGAAAGGTAGATAGTCAGATAGGCAGATAGACAGATAGGTAAATAGATAGATAGGCATATAGACTGATAGATAGATAGATAGATAGATAGACAGATAGATACAAAGACATATATATATCGATAGAGAGATAGATAGATAAAAAGATACATGGATAGATAAAAAGATACATAGATAGATAAATAGACAGATAGATAGACATATATATAAATAGATAGATAGATTTATTGATAGATTAATTGATTGATAGATGGACAGATAGACAGTTAGACAAATAGATAGATAGATAGATTGATAGATAAATAGATTGAAAGTTTGATAGATTGACAGATAGATAGAAAGAAAAATAGACACATTGATAGATTTTTAGATTGACAGATTGATAGATTGATAGAAAGACTGATATACATATCGAGAGATAGACAGATAGATAAATAGGAATATAGATAAATAGGAAGATAGATAAATAGAATGATAGAAACATAGACAAATAGAAAGATAGATGGATAGATATATAAATAGATAAAAAAATATACAGATCAACATATAGACAAATAGACATATAGAAATATAGACAGAAATACATAAAGACAGATAGATTGATAAAGAGATAGACAGATAGACAGATATATATATATATATATATATATATATATATATATATAGACAGATAGATTGATTTGTAGATAGATAGATATGCAGAAAGAAAGACTAATAGATAGATAGATAGATTGTTAGATAACCAAATCAGAATATAGATAGATAGATCGATAGAAACATAGATAGATAGATAAATAGTTAGATAGCTACAAGTCAGATAGTTAGATAAACAGATAGAGAGATAGATAGATAAACATATAAATAGATAGATAGATAGACAAATAGATTTATAGAGTCATAGATTAATAGATAGATAGATAGATAGAAAGATTACAAGATAGCTAGTTAGATAGACAGATAGATAAATAGATACTTAGAGAGATAGATAGATAAATAAATAGATAGATTGATAGATAGGTAGATATATAGATAATTAGATATATAGTAAGCCAGATAGGAACATAGATAGATAGACAGCCATACATACAATTAGATAGCTAAATAAATAGATAGATTGATAGATAGAATGATATATAGATACATATATATATATAAAGATAGATAGATATATAGAAAGATAGATACATAAACAAATAGATATATAGATGGATAGATATGTATATAGTCATGTAGGAAGATAGGTAGATACAGAGATAGATAGAGATATATATATATAGATACACAAATAGATAGATAGATAGACAAATTTACAAATAGAAAGATATACATATAAAGATATATATAGATAGATAAATGGAGAAATAGATAGACATATAGAGATATAGACAAATAGACAGATAGATAGATAGAGCTATAGACAGATTGAACGAAACACAGATAGATATATAGATAGATAGATAGAGAGTGTGATAGATAGATTGAAAGATTGATAGACATATAGATATACAGATAGACAGATAGAATTTTAGATAGATAGAAATTTAGACAAATAGACAAATTTATAGATAGGTAGAAAGGTAGATAGGCAGATAATCAGATAATCAAATAGACACATAGGCAGATAGACAAATAGACAGATATACAAATTGACAAATAGATAGATAAACAAATAGAAAAATAGATAGATAGATAGACAGATAAATAGATAAATAGATAGACATATAGACAAATAAACAAATAGAAAGATAGACAGATAGACAAATTTATAGATAGACAAATATATTGGTATACAGATAGACAGATATACAAATAGACAAATAGATTGATTATTTGATAGTTAGAGAAATAGATAGATAGATATATAGATAGATTGTTAGATAGATAGACAGATTGATATAATGATAGATAGATAGATAGATAAAGACTAATATAGATTTATATATATAGACATATACACATATAGATAGATAGACATATAGACTATGTTATAGATAGAAAGATAGATATATAGATATATAGGCATATAGATAGATAGATAGATAGATAGACACATAGACAAGTAGAAAGATAGATATATAGATAGATAGTAGATAGATAGGCAGATAGCCAGATAGAAAGAAAGATAGATATATAAACAGATAGAATATAAAAAGAAATACAAATATACATAAAAACATATAGATAGATAGATATATAGAATATACATATAGAGAGTTAGATAGATAGAAGATAGACATATAGATAGATAGACAGATATATTGAGAAATAGATAGGTAGATAGACTAACATATAGATACATAGATAGAGAGCCTTATATCAAAATAGAAAGATAGATAGATAGATAGAAATATATAAAGATAGATAGATAGATAGATAGATAGAAATATATATAGATAGATAGATAGATAGTTTGGTAGATAGATAGATAGATAGACAGATAGATAGACTAAAAGATTGATTGATTGATAAATATATAGACAGATAGACAGATAGATAAACAGAAAGAAAGATAGTTAAATAAATAGATAGATAGGTAGATAGATAGATACACATATAGGCAGATAGATAGATTGACAAATAAGCAAATAGATAGATAAATAGATAGCTAATTAGCTAGATAGGCAGATATATAGATAGATAGATTGACTTAAAGACATATAGATAGATGAATAAAAAAATAAAAAGATAGATAGATAGATTAATAAATAGATAGATAGGTAAAAAGATATATAGATATATAAAAAGCCAGATAGGCAAATAGATTGATAGATAGATAAATAGAGAGAGAGATATATATATATATATATATACACATAGATAGATTGATTTATTTAATTGAATGTTTGATTGATTGATAGATATTTGGATATATATATAGATAGATAGATAGATTGACAGATTGACATATAGACAGATAGATAGATAGACAGATATATAGTTTGATAGACAGATAGATAGATAGATATATTGACAAATATAAAGATAGATAGATAGATATACATATAAATAAATAGACATATAGACAAATAGATAGATAGATAGAAATATAGTTAGATAGACAGATATATAGATAGATTGATAGATTGACAGATAGACAGATAGACAGAAAGACAGATAACCAGATAGATAGAAAAACAAATATAATTATAGATAAATAGATAGATAAATAGTTATATAGATTGATAGTTAGATGGAAAGACAAAAGAAAAATAGATAGACAGATAGATAGATACTCAAATAGATAAAAAGATAGATAGATAGCTCGATTGTTATATAGAAAGAGATATATACATATACACATTTAGATAGATTGACATAATAGATAGATAGACCGATAGACAGATAATAGATTGATTGATAGATAGCTAAATAGTTAGATAGGTATATAGATAGATAATTAGACAGAAAGACAGATCGAAAGACTCACCGATAATATATAGATAGATATAAAGTTATATAGATAGATATATAGACATATAGACCTATACACATATCGATAGATAGACATATAGATAGAATTATATATAAATACATAAATAGATAGATAATTAGATAGAGAGACATATAGATAGATAGATAGCAAGATAGATAGACAAGTATATAGATAGATACATAGATAGATAGGTAGATATATAGATAGACAGATAGATATATAGATAGATTGATAGATTGATTGATAGATATATTGATAGATAGACCGAAAAAAAGATATGTAGATAAACAAATAGACAAATAGAAAGAAAGATAGATAGATATACATATAGATAGATAGATTAGAAGATTTATTGAATGATAAATAGAAAGAAAAATAAATAGATAGATTGATTTACACAAAGATAGATAAATAAATTGATAGTTTGGTAGATAGATAGATAACATATAGGGAGATAGATAAATTGACAAATAAGCAGATAGATAGATTATTAGATAGCTAGTTAGCCAGATAGAAAGATAAATAGATAGATAGATTGATTGATTGACAGATAGATAAATAAATAAATAGATAGTTAGATTGATTGATAAATAGATAGATAGGTAAAAATATATAAAGATAGATAGATAATCAGATAGCCAGATAGGCATATAGAAAGATAGATAGATAAATAAATAAATAAATAAATATAAATATAAATATATATATATATAGAAAGATAGAATTATTGATTAATTGATTGATTGATTGATAGTTAGATAGATAGATAGATAGACATATAGACATATAGACAAACAGACAGATAGATAGATAGACATATGGATAGATAGATAATCGACAAATAGAAAGATATATAGATAGATAGATAAATAAATAGATAGATAGAAATATAGACAAATAGATAGATAGATAGACAGATAGATAGATACATAGATAAATAAATAGATAGACATATAGACAAATAGATAGATAGATAGACAGATATATAGATACATAGATAAATAAATAGATAGATAAAAAGCTCGATAGTTATATAGAAAGATATATACACATACACACATTTAGATAGAAAGACATATATGAAGATAGATTGATTGATTTATAGATATACAGATAATAGATTGATTAATAGATAGCTAAATAGAAGATATATATATATAGATAGATAATTAGATAGAAAGACAAATTAAAAGACACAGATAGATATATAGATTGATAGATAGATATACGGTTATAAAGATAGACATATAGAATAGATTGATTGACAAATAGACAGATAGACAAGTAGATAGATAGATAGATAAATATGTAGATATATATCTATAGACAGATAAATAAATAGATAGATAGATTGACAGATAAATATATTGATAGATAGATATATAGATAGATAGGTAGATAACCAAATATACATATAGAAAGAAAGAAAGATAGATACATAGTAAATAAATAGATAGACAAATAGATCGATAGTTAGATTGACAAATAGATAGATAGGCAAATAGATAGATAGATTGTTAGACATATAAACTGATAAATACATAGGTAGATATGCAGATAGACATATAGGTAAATAGTTAGATAGATTGATTGATAGATATATAGATAAACTGATAAATTGATTAAAAGATAGATAGATTTTAGAATGCAGATAGACAAAAAGACAGATTGAAAGATTGACAAATTCAGAGTTTGACAGATTGATAGATTGTCAGAAATACTGATAGACAAATAGAATGATAGACAAATAGAAAGATAGAAAGATCAACAGATAGAAAGACAGACAAATAAAAAGATAGATATATAGATAGAGAGAAAGATAGATAGAGAGAAATATAGACAGATAGAAAAATATATAGATACACATAAATGAAGAAAAGTAGACAGGAAGATAAACAAATAGATAGATAGGCAGATAGACAGATAGATAGATTGATTGAAAGATAGACAAATAGATATAGAAAAATAGACAAATAGACAGATAGTAGATAGAGAGATAGATAGATAGACAACTAAATAGATAGATAGATATACCGATAGAAAGATAGATAGATAGTTAAATAGACAGATAGATTGATAAATAAATAGATAGAAAGAGAGATAGATAATTAGACAGATAAACAAGTAGACAGGTAGAGAGATAGATAGAATACAGATAGATAGTTAGACAGATAGACAAATAGAAAGTTAGGCAGACTTATAGATTGACAAATATATAGAAAGATAGATAGATAGATAAACAAATTGGCAGATAGCCATATAGATAGATAAAAGCATAGACATAAAGACATATCGACTTTTAGACATATAGATAGATGAAGATAGGAAGTTAGATAGTTAGATAGATAGACAGATAGAAAGATTGACAGATATATATATAGAAAGATACACAGATAGATGGATAGGCAGATAGATAAATAAACAGAAAGATAGACAGATAGATAGACATAAAGATATATTGACAAATAGAGAGATAAAAATAGACATACAGATAGCTAGCTAGCTAGATAGAAAGACAGATAAATTGATAGACAAATTGACAGATAGATATGCAGATAGACAGAAAGATAGATAGATAAATAGATAGACATATAAACAAATAGACAAATAGATAGTTAGTTAGTTAGACAAATAGACAAATAGACAGACATACAAACAGACAAATAAATAGATAAATAGATGAAGAGACAGATAAATAGAAAGATAGATAGACAGATAGCCTGATAGCCAAATGCCATATGGACAGATACATAGATAGAAATATAGACATTTAGACATATAGACAGATAAGTTGATAGGAAAATACATAGATATTTAAATAGATAGATAAATAGATAGACAAACAGATAGATAGCTAGCTAGATAAACATATATATAGATAGATAGATATATAAAAAATTGATAGATACACATATAGTCAAATAATCATATGCACAGATAGATAGATAGACAGACAGATAGATAGACAGATAAATAGATATAAAGATAGACATATAGACATATACATAGATAGATAGATAGACAGATAGTCAGATAGACAAATAGATAGATAGATAGATAGATAGACATATAAATAGATAGATAGATAGACAAATTGATAGACAAATTGACAGAAAGATAGATAGACAGATATCCTGATTGCCCATTACCATATGGATAGATACATAGATAGAAATAAAGACATATATACATATAGGCAGATAGGCAGATAGGTAAATAGATAAACAGATAGATAGATAAAAGAAAGATAGATAGATTGACAAATAGATAGATAAATAGTTAGACATATAGATAGGTAGACAGACAGAATGATATATAGATATATTGAAGATAGATAGTTAGATAGATAGATAGACAAATAGACATATAGATAGATTGATAGATAGACATTTTGACTGAAATACACATAGAGATTTAGACATAAAGCTAGATATCCAATATCCATATAGATAGATATACATATAGACAAATAGAGATATAGACCTATAGACACATAGGTAGATATGCAAATAGATAGATAGATAGATAGAAAGTTTGATAGATAAAAAGATAGAAAGAAATATAGATAGATAAATAGATTTTTATACAGATAGATAGATAGATTGATTGATAGAAAGATAGATAGATAGATTTACAAATTGATTGATAGAGATATAGAAAGATAGACAGATAAATAAATAGACATATAGATATATTGATAGAAAGATAGATAAATATATACATTTTTATATCTTCAAGCTCTCAAGCTCGTAGAGAGAGAAAATCCAAATTTCTAGAGAGAGAATCTCGCCATTGCTGCCCGAATCAAGCTCCTCTCAAGCTAAATATGGAGAAAAAAGACTTATTACTAAACAATAAGTCGTTTGCATCGATATTAAGAGAGTCTGCGCCTCCCTCATGCTGCTTCGGAAACAAACACGAGAGTCCCGTGATTGTTTTTTCAACAGAAGAGATGCGCAAATTCATGGAGCCCTTTGAATATATGCTTATTGGTAAGTTTTCACATGGAAGACCCTGCCCGAAGGAAATACAGCAGTTTATCTCCTCGTTAAAGATTACGGGAAGGGTGAAGATAGCTGACTACGACGCGAAGCACGTCTTCCTGCAGTGTTTTATGATGAGGACTTCTACCGCTTATGGCATAGAGGTCTATGGCAAGTTAACTACTTCCCCATGTGCGTTTTGAGGTGGACGAAGAAGTTCAGTCCACTTGATGAGGCGCCTTTAGCCCCGGTATGGTTTTCCTTACCGAATCTCCCATTATATTTGTTTAACTCACAATCTCTCTACACAATTTCATCTTGTTTGGGTAAACCTGTAATTCGTGATGAAGCTACTATTTCTATGGCAAGGCCAAGCAAGGCTCGCATGTGTGTAGAGTGTAACCTACTCACTCAGCCACCTAATTTGATCTGGATCGGTAATGAAGAGGATGGGCAGAATAATGGGTTTTGGCAATCTGTTATTCCTGAAAATCTGCCTGCTTATTGCATAAAATGTAAGAGACTTGGGCATGAATCAGGGGTGTGTAAGATGGGTAGAGAACAATCAGAAAATGTGCAAGGGTTAGAAGGTAGAAAAAGAATGGTAGAATGATGGATTAGGAAGGAGGGAGGGGCTGGAGAGAAACCTATAATTGAGGCATGTTTAATGGAAGAAGAAGAGGGGTATATGAGAGAGAAAGTGAGTAAGTTATTAGGAGAGGGAGAGGCTAGTAACAGAATAAATCATGATGGAAGCATGGAGGATGGAGATAAGCTAAGGGAGGAGGAAAAATGGGAAGAGGTAAAGGGTAGAAAGAAGAGGAACAAGAAAATTAAAACTAGAATAATTTTAAAAGAAAAGCTGGAGGACTATAACTGGATAGAGGAAGACCTCTTGGATTTCCCAGAGGAAGCTGCAGAGGTGTTTAGTTGTCCTTCAATAGGTAGAAAAGAAGAGGATCATGCATTTTATATAGAAAAGTGGAAGGATGATTTGGATATTTATGAGGAAGATTGGACAAAGCTCAATAGAACTCAAGCCAAGGAAGCCATAAAAATAATGGCAATGCAGCTTGGGTGGCAGGATAAATATTATGAAAAAATACAAGTAAACTCGAATGCAATAAAGACCCCAAGGAATAGGAAAAAATATTTAAACATAAAATATGAGACTAAGTGTACAACTAGATCCCAAACTAAGCTAGGAATTAATGGATAGATGCCTTTATTGGAACATCAGAGGGGTTGCTAATAATCCCTCGATAAATAGGTTAAAACAATTAATTAAAATCCATAGAATCTCTCTTGTAGTCATTGCGGAGCCTATGATCCAGAAGGATCAATTAATCAACTACAGCCAAAAACTAGGGTTTAACAATGCATATGCTAATACAAATAGTAAATTCTGGATAATGTGGCATAATTATTTGGACATTGAAATCTTAAAAGATACAGAACAGGTAGTACATTTTAAAATAAATAAAGAAACAGATGAAATAATATCAGTTGTATATGCTAAAAATGATAAAAAATCAAGGTTAGCACTGTGGGAGGAAATGCAGAATATCGCAACTAGGAATGCACCCTGGATTATAGGAGGTGATTTCAATATAATCAAGACCAATCAAGAAAAGAAATGAGGTAAAACCCCGGATCCAATTGCAATGACACAATTTAATGAGGCGATTTCAAGCTCGAAATTAATGGAAATAGATTTCACAGGTTCAAGTTACACTTGGTGTAATAACCGGAGTAAAAGAAGCACAATTTGGGCCAGACTAGACAGAGTACTGTGTAATGCTAAGTGGGTAGCTTTGCATGGGGTTACAGGGCTAAGACATCTAAATAGAACCTGTTCGGATCATTGCCCATTGCTCATTATAATCTATAAGAATAACCGAGTCTCAGGTAACTTTAAACTTCAGAATATGTTGGAAAAGCACGCTGGCTTTGAAAAATTGGTAATTGAATCCTGGATGGAGCTAGCAATGGGGAAACCGATGCAAGTATTAATGGTTAAGCTTCATAGATTAAAAAAATGTTTAAAAATATGGAATAAAGAAGTCTTTGGAAATTTAAATCAAATAATAAAGCAAGCAGAGGAAAAAGTAGAAAAGCTGGAATTAGAATACGATAATAATAACAAAAAGGTAAAGAGACAGGATCTAAATAAGGCTAAAGGGTACTTGAGGCTTAAGTTGCATATGGATAAAGTATACTGGAAATAGTGTTCAAAAATTAAATGGTTGAAAGATAGAGATAGAAACACTAAATTTTTTCATAATATGTGCAAAATTAAGGCTCAAAAAAACAAAATCAAGGTCCTAAAAACTAATGAGGGAACATGAGTTGAAGATGACAAGCAGATAGGAATCCTCTTTGAGGAATTTTTTAAAAGCCATCTATGCAGACAGGCTCCTCAGGTAGGAAACTCATTAATGGATGGGATCAACACAGTCATCTCACTAGAACAAAATCAAATGATGGAGAAGATCCCGGAGGAAGAAGAGATTAAAAATGCAGTGTTTAATCTGGATAAGGATAGTGCAGCATGGCCAGATGGCTGGAATAACTATTTTTTTCAGTTAAACTGGCCCATTATCAAAAAAGATCTTGTTCCTGCAAATGCCAGTTTTTTTGCAGGGGCGGGCATTCCTAAGGCATGGGCAAACTCTTTCATAGTGCTAATCCCCAAAAAAGAATCACCACAAAAATGTGAGGATTTTAGGCCTATAAGTTTATGTAATGCAATTTATAAGATCCTTGCTAAAATAATTCAAAACAGACTAAGTAATATTTTACCATTTATAATATCACAAGAGCAAACAGGGTTTGTTAAGAATAGATTAATGATTGAAAATATTAGATTAGCATCAGAAATGATGAAAGAAATAGCATTTAAAACGAGGGGAAGTAACTTAGTAGTTAAGCTAGATTTATTTAAGGCATTTGATAGAGTAGAATGACATACACTCTGTTTTGTTATGAGAAAATTTGGCTTCTCTGAAACATGTATTGATTTAATATATAGATGTGTATCAAGCGTTTGGGTTAGAATCATTGTAAATGGAATGAAAGGTGAAGAATTCAAACCAAGACGTAGCTTGAGACAGGGGGACCCATTATCGCCCTTATTATTTGATATGTACTTAGAATTGTTAATTGTTAATTTAAATAAAAGAATGTCAGATGGCAAAATAATCCCCTTTAGACATCCAAAAAATACTCTGAGAATAAGTTGTTTAGCTTATGCAGATGATATTATTATTTTCACAAATGTGAATAAAAGTTCAATGAAGAACCTTATGGACCTTCTACAATTATTTGAGAAGGAAACAGGTCAAGCCCTTAATAAAGATAAAAGTCAATTTATGTTAGCAAAAAAATCTTCCGAAAAAGTGGTAAAAAATTAAAAACATAACGGGTTTTAAACATAAAAAATATGCTTTAGTATATTTAGGTTGTCTGATATACGAAGGAAGGCTGAGAGAAAATTATCTAACGCCTTTACATGATAAAATGAGAAGGAAAATAGTAGCTTGGAAAGTAGATCTATTAGGGTTTGGTGGGAGGATTACATTAATCTCCCACGTTCTTCAAAGTACACCGGTACATATTATATCAGTCATACACCCACCTAAGAAATTCACATATAAACTAGAAATGGAAATGGAAAATTTTTTATGGGGTAAAAAAACGGAAAGTAGAAAATTCACTGGAAAAATTGGAAAGACATCTGTTATCCAAAAGCGGAAGCAGGGTTAGGCATCATTAATTTACAGGACATGGCAACTGCCTGGGACTGTAAATGTTGGTGGAGGATAAAAGAAAATGATTCCCTCTGGGCAAAATATATGTGAGCAAAGTATCTAGAACAAGAACACAATCGCGTTAAGCAAAAATCAAATAACAGGAAAGCATTGGAAAAACAAAAGGAAATAGTAGATGCTAACTCATTACTGAAAAAATTGGGATGGAAATGGACCCTTAATCCACAAGGTAATTTTACGTTGAAGTCAGCAAAAGAATTGATAAGAAGGAAAAAACCCATGCAATCTTTATTTAAATGGGCCTGGAAAGCATGTATTCCACAGAAAATGTGCTCGCTGGCATGGAAAGTTTTGGTAAATGCACTGCCTGTGGATACTAATGTGAAAAGAAAAAGGTGTTAAAATGGCCTCCAGATGTGAATGTTGCTTTGCAGAAGAAGAATCAATGGATCATCTACTCTCAAGTGGAAGAATCGCGGCAGCAGTCTGGATGGAATTAGGAGACCTGATACAAATAAGTAAAAAAGAGGATAGAATAATTGATAGAATTAAGAATTGGGAGAATGAAAACTCTTGTAGTCATATCAAAAATTGGCTTACTCAGAATCTACCTCATATAGTAATATGGTGCCTATGGAAAGCTCGTAATAATAGTAAATTTGAGGGTATAAGAATGAATTCAAATGAAATTATAAAAGATATAATTAAAGAAATCAGTTATATATCTAGTATAAACCCTATAAAAGTTGATGGTTTTTGTTTAAATAAGGCAGCTAGAATGTTCTGGGGCCTCGCAATTACAAATACTAAATAGGGATGGGTAAAATGTATAAGTTGGAATAGGCCTCCGGAAGGTAAAATATCACTAAACACGGATGGTAGCTTTAATAGGGACGCTGGTATAGCAGGTGTTGGGGGGGTAATAAGGGACTCAAATGAAAATGTGATAAAAGTATTTACATCAGCTACTGAAGCATCCTCAGCTCTCCACTCGGAGATCAAAGCTTTGAATATAGGATTAAATGTCTGTAAAAAGTTAGATTTAGAAAATATACAAATTCAAGTAGATTCCATGCTTTTGGTAGATTTAGTAAGTGGAAAAATAACTCTCTGGAGGTCTGAAGAAGAAATGGAAATAATTTTGTACCTCATTAAAGTGCTTAATGCATCAATCTTACTATATATAGAGAAGCCAATACTTTGGCGGATAGCCTTGCAAGATTAGGTTCGATAAGAGGAGAACATGAATTTGATGAGGTTTCGATGCCAGAAAAACTAAAAGGAATAGCGAGATTAGATAGGAAGGCCTTCCCTTATTTAAGATTTAGGAAGGGTAGTATTAACAGAAAAAATAAAATATGAGAATTATAAGAATATAAGCTGTTAGCTGTTATGGTATTGTGGTAGCTTCTGTGCAGGGAAATTTCTGTCTTGCAGGTTAACAGGTATGAACATTATGGAATCGAAGGTATTAGGGTAAGGTAAGATATTGGTTTTTAGCATATTTTACTGTAATTTTTTTTTTCTTAGCAGCAAAGTTTTTTGTATAAAGAACCAGAAAATCCAGCAGCTGCTGGAATTTTGGAATCTTAGAGCATGTGATGTTTTGTTATTAATGGTTTACAGTCTGTTTTAATGTATAAGTTATGTGGTTATGTGTGAATGTTGTAAAAAGTCATGTGTTAATTTACGGTAGTTTATAGTTTATTTGGACTTGTAAGTGACTAGAATAAAAGACTGGTATGGAAGCTGTCCAAAGCTGGAAGAATCAGCTTATGAGTTTAAAGGGGCACTGATGTAAGTAGAAATGGAGACAAGATAAAGTGCATCAGGATCATAGAGCAAAGGATAACATCAAAGGCAGGATGCAAGAGCAGCCATAAGGTAAACTAAACGAATGTAGAGTATGTATACATGTGGCCTTCTTTTGCAGGAAATCAGTAAAGTCTATACAAAATAAGCATAAATCGAGAGTCTAAGAGGGCAGAAACTTATGGAAACCTCACGTAGAAGTAGGAGCTCAATCAGATGCTAAAGAATATATCAAGGAATGATAAAGCTATACGCAAGAAATTTAAAGCTAACCTCAAATAAGTGCATTCATTGCAAATTATTTTTAGGATAGATGATTAGCTATTTTAATTTTAATTTTAATTCTATGTTTGATGTTAAAGATTAAGGTTGTAAGTGGGGAATGAGTAGATTTTAGTTTGTAAAAATGGTATTCCTCCGCCAAAAGAGAGGGCTAATATTAATAAACTCCTTTTTTAAAAAAAGTAGAAAAATAGATAGAGAGAGAGAGAGAGAGATAGATATCTAAACATGTAGATATATTTATAGATATACCTACAAATAGATCGATAGATAGACATACAAACAGATAGAAAGATAAGTAGAAAGATAGAAAAAAAGATTGATATTCAAATAGATAGACAAATTGATAGATATATTGATAGACACAAAAATATATAGATTGAAATACAAATAAATCAAAACATGAATAGATAGAATGATTGAAAGATAGATATGCAGATAGATAGGCATATAGATAGATAAATAGACAAATAGACATACGATAGACAAACACATAGATAGATATATTAACATAAAGATAGACAGATTGAAAAATAGACAGATAGACAGACAAGTAGATATATTGATAGGTAGACAAATAGATAGATAGACAATAGATAGACAGATAGACAAATAGATAGAAAGATATTTAGATATATAAATAGATAAATAGAGAGATAGAGATATATATATATATATAGAAATAGATAGATAGACAGATAGATAGATAGACATATAGATAGACAATGAGAAATATAGATAGACAGATAGATATATAGACAGACAGATAGATAGATAGATATATAGACAAATAGATAGTCATATAGATAGACACACAGATTGATTGATTGATACACAGATTGATAGATATATTGTTAGACATATTTAAAAATAGGTAAATATACAGATAAATAGGCATATTGATAGAAATATAGATAGAAATATAGATATATAAATAGATATATAGATAGATAGATAGACATATAGATAGATAGATTGACATATAGATAGATACATAGAAAGATTGATAGAAAGATTGAAAGAAAGAAAGATAGAAAGATTGATAGAATGATTGATAGGATGATTGAAAGATAGATAGAGTGATAGATTGATAGAAATATAGATAGTTAAGAAAGACAAATAGATAAATAAACAGACAGTTAGATAGATAGATAAATAGACAGAAAGACATACATATAGACAAATAGATATACAGATAGTTAGATTGATAGGCAGATAGTTGGAAAGATAGACAGTCATATAGACAAACTGATAGATAGATAGATTAAAAGACAAACATACATACATATAGATAGATGAATACATAGATAGATAGTCACATATAGAGTGGACATTTAGATAGATAGAGATATAGAAAGATAAACTCTTAGAGAAATACTTAGATAGATAGATAGATAGACACATATAGAGTGGACATTTAGATAGATAGAGATATAGAAAGATAGACTATTAGAGAAATACTTAGATAGATAGATAGATAAAAAGAAAGATAACATATAGATATATAATTAGATATCAATATTTATAGATAAATAGATCATATAAATATAAAGATAAATAGAGATTTGCATAAATAGATTTAAAAATAGATATAGATAGCCAAATACACAAATAGATAGATAGATAAATAGATAGATATGCAAATAGACAAATAGAATGATAGTCAGATATATGGATATATATATTGATAGGCATATAGACATATAGAAAGATAGATTGAATACAAGATATATAGATAGATAGACAAATAGATAGATAGAAAGCTATATAGATAGATAGACAAATAGATAGATAGAAAGCTAAATAGATAGATAAATAGCCAGACAGATAGAAATGTACACAAATAGATAGACAGACAGAAAGAAAGAAAGAAAGAAAGAAAAATTGATAGGCATATAACTAGACAAATAGACAAATTGATTATTAGATAGATAGAAAGAAAGATAGTTAGATAGTTTGACAGATAGATAATTTGACAAATAAATAGTTTGATAGATTGATTTATAGAAAGATATAAAATTGAATTGTTACATAGATAGATAGATAGACACATAGACTTTTGGATAAATAAATAAATAAAAAGATAGATGTATATTTAGATAGATAGATTGACAGATAAATAACTAGACAAAAAGATAGATAGATAGATAACTAGACAAAAATATAGATAGATAGATAGACAATAGATAGATAGATAAATAGAAATATAGATAGACAGATAGAATGATGAAAAAATAGATTGATAGACATCTAGAGAGATAGATCAATAGATAGATATCTAGAGAGATAAATAGAAGATAGGTAGGTAGACATGTTGACTCATAGACAAATAGATAGATAGATAGATAGATATAGAGATAGACAGAGAAATAGAGATACATAGACTGATAGATAGATTCGTAGATAGACAAATACACTTCTACACAAATACACGAATATACAAATAAATAATAAGATAATTAGACAAATAGATTAATAAATGCTTAGTCAGATATACAAATAGATAGATATATAGATTGATAAAAAAATAGACACATAGATAAATAGATAAATTGATGAATCAACAAATAGACAGGTAGATATATAGACAAATATATAGACAGATAGATAGATAGAAAAATACATAGATAGAAAGAAAAATAGATAGATAGATAGTTAAAAAGATAGATAGATATAAAAATTGTTAGATAAATGGATTGACAAATATATAAATATTTAGATAGAATGATTGAAAGATAGACATATATAGTGAAAGTCATTTAGATAATAAGATAGATTGATAGATAGATAAATACATAAACTTATTCACTCAAAAACTAAAAGGCTTATAGAAAGTTAGATTGATTGACATATAGACATATAGATAAATATATAGTTATCTAGATAGATAGATAAATAGATATATAGTTTGATTGAAAGAGAGATGGATAGATAGATATAATAATAGATAGATAGACAAAAAGATAGATAGATATATAAATATAAATATAGATAATCAGATAGATAGATAGATAAACTAATAGACTAATAAAAGAATACATAGTTAGATTGTTACACAGATAGATAAATAGATATACATATTGATAGATAATTAGATAGTTAGACAAGTAGATAAATAGATAGACAAATAGACATATAAAAGATAGATAAATAAAAATATAAAAGATATATAAATAGTCAGATGGAATGTTGACCAAATTGTCAGATATACTGATAATCATAAAAACACATAGTTAGATAAATAGTTAGATAGACAGATAGATATAAAGATATGTAGGTAGACAGATATATAGATATATAGATAGGCAGATAGATAGATAGTAATATAGATTTATAGATAGATAGAAAAATAATTAGATACACAGATTGACAAAATGACAGATAGATAAATAGATTGATAGGTAGAAAAATAGACAAATAAATAGTTAGCCAGATATATAGATTGATTCATAGATGAACAGATAAATAAATAAGCACATAGACTAATAGATGTATATATGAAAAGATATAAAGAGAGATAGATAGACAAATAAAAAGATATACATACACATAGATATATACATAGTTAGATAGATATATAGATATATAGATAGATAGATAGATAGAGATGTATACAAATTGATAGATAGCCATAATAACAAAAAGATAGACTATTAATCTAATAAATGATTAGAGAGATAGAGAGATAGATAGATAAAAATAGGTAGATAAACAAAAAGATAAATAGATAAATAAAAAAATAGACAGATAAAAGATAGACATATAGACAAATAAATAGATTGACATATAAACAAGTAAATAGAAAGATAAAAAAAACATATATAAATAGACAAATATACAAATAGACAGATATGTAGATAGATACATAGATAGACAGATAGATATAATAATAGACTGGTAGATATATAGATAAACACATAGAGACACATTGACATAGATAGACATAGACACGTAGAGACATTGACACATAGACATCGACACATAGACACATAGACATAGATAGTTAGATAGATACAAAAAGAGAGATATATAGATATACAAATTGACATTTAGGTAGATAGACAATATGCAAATAGAGAGATAGACATATATATATATATATAAACAAATCGATAGATAGCATGATAGAAAGAAAGATAATTAGATAGATTGATAGATGGTAGATAAGAGTTAAAATTAGACAAAGATACCCAAATATCACTAGATAGATAGTCATATATATATATATATATACGTATAGACAAATAGATAAATTAATAGACCGATATAAAAATAGTTATATAGATAGATAGACAAATAGTCAGATAGATAGAAAGATAGACAAATAGTTAGATAGATATAAAGAAAAATAGTTTGATAGATAGATAGATAAATATATAGATAAGTAGATAGAGAGATAGGGAGAGAGATAGATACATAGATACACACATATATAGATAAAGACAAGATAGAAAGATAGACAAACAGACATATAGATAGATAAATATATATATATATATATATATATATATCTATATCTATCTATTTATTTATTTATATATATATAAAGATTTATTAATAGACATATAAATATATAGATAGTTAGACATATAGTTAGATAAAGAGATACATAGATAGATTAGCAAATAGGCAAATAGATAGATAGACATAAAAAAATAGATAAATATTTAGATATATAGATAGACAAATTGCAATATATACAAATAAATAGGTATATAGATAGATAGATAGATATAGAAATATATAGATAGATAAATAGATACATAGATAGGTAGATAGATAGATTGATAGATTAAAAATAGATAGATAGACATTTAGAAAGATAGCTATTAGATAAACAAATAGGTAAATCCATTTATAGACAAATAGATAGATAGATAAATATACAAATAGGTAGATTTGCTGATAGATAGAAAGACAGATAAATAGATATACAGATTGAAAGAGAGATAGAAAAATAAATAGGCAGATAGATAGATAGATAGATAGATACGAGAGGTAAATAGATAGATAGAAAGATAGACTGATAGATAGATAGACTGATAGATAGATTGATTGAAAAAATGATTGAAATAAATAGATAGATATATAGACAGATAGAGAGAGATATATATGTAGATAGATAGATTGATTGATTGATTGACAAAAAAGGCAAATATATAGATAAACAAATATATATATTGATGATTAGATAGATAGATTCACTAATAGTCTAATAGACAAAAAGGTATTTAGACAGTTAGTGAAATAGATAAATAAAAAGAGAGATAGATCGACGGATAGTTAGATAAACAAAAAGATAGATAGAGAGATAGATATATATATATATATATATATATATATATATATAGTACGATGGATAGGTATATAGATATTTAGATAGATATAAAAACATATAGACAGATATACAAATAGATAAATAGATAGATACACAAATATAGAAATAGATCGATAGAAAAAGAGACAAATAGATAGATATATAGATAGACATATAGATAGATAGAAAAATAGACAAATAAAGATATAGACATATAAATAGATAGATATATAGATAAATAAAAATATTGACAAATAGACAAACATATATATAAAAAGAAAGACATAGATAGATAGAAACTTAGATAATAGATAAATAGATAGATTGAATAATAAATAGATAGATATACAGATAGATTGATAAAAAAAGATAAATAGAAAAATAGGAGGAAATATAGATAGATAAATATAGAGTTAGAAAGATATATAGATATATAGATTTATAGATACATAGATAAATATATAGGCAAAAGATAGATAAATAGATAGACATATACAAAGATAGATAGACAGATAGATAAAAAATAGACAAACAGACAGATAAATAGATATAAAAATAGGTAGATAAATAGATATATTAATAGATATATAGACAAATAGATATATAGACGCATAGATAGATAGATAGATAGATAGGCCAATAGATAAATATAAAGATAGATAAATAAATAGACAGATTGACAAATAGAAATTTAGATAAATAAATATACAAATAGAAAGATAGATTTAAATACAAATAGGCAACTAGATAAATACATAGATAGATAGACATGCAGATAGATAGATAGATACAAAGAAAGATAAATTGAAAGATAGATATACATAAAATTAGATAGAAAATAAATTAATAGAGAAGTTGTTGAATTGATAGATTGTTAGAAAAATAGTTAGGTAGATTGATAGATTAATAGATAAATAGATATATAGATAGATATATACACAAATATATATAAAGATAGATGGACATATATACAGTTACATTGAAACAAAGATATATAGATAGGTAGTTATATAGATAGATATACAAATAAACATATAGATAGTTACACATATTGATAGATACTCAGATAGATAGATAGATAGATATTTAGACATATAGATAGCTAGATAGTTAGATAGATAAATTGATTGATAGATAGGTGTGTCAAATAGTTAGATAGACACATAGTCTAATAGATTTATATAATAAAAGATACATAGAGAGAGATAAACAGAGATAGCAATAGACAAATAGAAAGATAAAAAAATAGATAGATAGAAGATAGAGTGATAGACATATAGAAATATAGACAATTAGATAGATAGAAAAATAGTCTAATAGATGAATAGAGTTATTGAAAGAAACAAATGTATAGATAGACAAATAGATAGATAGACAGATAAAAACATAGATACATAATAGACAAAACAAAAAATAGATAGATATATAGATAGATAGATATCAAAATTAATAGATATACACATAATCACGTAGATAGAAATATAAATATAAACAGACACAAATATACATATAGACAAATATACACATAGGCAGATAGATAATATATAGGTAGATAAAAAGATAGATAGATATATAAATAGCAGATAGATAAATAGTAACATAGACACATAGACATATAAACTCATTGACACATAGAACCATAGACACATAGATAGATTGATAGATAAAAAGATAGACAAATAGATAGATAGATAGATAGACTAATACATTGACAGATATATAGATTAATAGATATATATACTGATAGATTGATAGATAGAATGATAGATAGATAGATAAATATATAGACAAATAGATTGATAGCTAGAAATATAGATAAAAGAATATACATATAGGCATATAGATAGATAGATAGACAAATATATAGATTGATAGATATATAGATATACAAAAAGATAGATAGAAAAATAGATAGACAAATATAAGATAGACAAATAGATAGATAAACAGATAAATAGATAGTAAGATAGATAGATACATAGATAGACAAATGTTAGTTAGATAGATAGACAAATATACAGATATGTAAATAGATATATAGAAAGATACATACAAACATATATAGATATATAGATAGAGAAATAAAAATATAAATAGATAGATAGATATATATATATAGACAGGAGATAGATAGACAATTTGATAGATAAATTTATAGATAGACTGATAGAGAGATAGATAGAATGATAGACAGTTCCATAGATATGAAGATAGGCAGATAGATAGAGAGACAGATAGAGAGCTAGACATATTGGCATATTGACATATAGATAGATTGACAGATAGTCAGATAGAGAGATAAACAAAAAGATAAATAAGTAAATAAGTAGATAATTACATAGACATATAGATAGAAAAATAAATAGTTAGATAGAAAGATAGATAAATAAATAGATATCTTTTTAGTCAAATAGATAGATATATAGATAGGTATATGGATATATAGATAGTTAGATAGACAGATAAATAGATTGATATATAAACTTATAGATAGAAAGACAATTAGATAGTTAGAGAGAGAGAGAGATCGATAGATAGACAGATAGATAGAATGATAGATAGATAGATACATAGATAAATAGATCTGCAAATAGAAAGATATATAGATAAACTGATATAAATTGATAGATAGATTGTTATATAGATAGTTAGACAGATAGATAGTTAGATAAATAAATATATAAATAGATTGATAAATAAAAAAAATGAAAATATATAGATAAGTAGATAGTAAGATCAATGATTAGATAGATAGATAGACAAAAACACAATTAGACAGTTAAAGAGGAATATAGCCTGAAAGATAAATAGATCGACATATAGGTATATAAACAAAAAGATAGATAGATAAATAAAGATATAGAAATATTGATAAATAGATAGATAGATAGATAAACAACTAGACAAATAGATAGATAGAACGACAGATTGATTGATATATAGATATAAAGAAAGATAGATAGAGGGATGGATAGATAGACAGATTGATTAATAGAAAAAAAGATAGATAGTTAGAAATACAAAAAGCATATATACAAATATACATATAGTAAAATAGACATATAATAAAATATATAGACAAATAGATAAATAAATACATAGATAAAAAGATACCTACAAACATATATAAATAGATAGTTAGATAGATAGTAATATAAATAGATAGATAGATAGATAGATAGACAGATAGACAAATATATAGATAGATAGAAAATTTGATAGATAAATAGATAGATTGATTGATAGACAGATATAATGATAGACAGATCCATAGATATGAAGATCAAAAGATTGACAGATAGATAGACAGACATATTGGCATCTTGATATATAGATAGATAGACAAATAGTTAATAGAGAGATAACCAAAACATAAATAAGCATATATATAGATAATTACATAGACATATAGACAGAAAATTAAATTGTAAGATAAATCATTATATAGATAGACAGATATCTAGATAGACAAATAGATAGATAGATAGATAGATAGGTATATAGATAGATATATAGTTAGATAGACAGATAAATAAATAAATAGATAAATTCATAGATAGAAAGACAATTAGATAGTTAGAGAGATAGATAGATAGACAGATCAATAGATGGGCACATGAATAGATAAATAGTTAGACAATTAGACAAATAGATATACTTATAGTTAGATAGACAAATAGAAAGATATATAGATGGGTAGATAAGCTGATAGATAGACAGACATTTAGACTGATAATAGATGAGAGATAGATAAACAAATAGACAGACAAATAGAAAGAAAGAAAGATAGATATATAATTAGATATACATATAGGATGATCAATAGATAAATTGATATAAATATATAGCTATACAAATATATAGATAGTTAGATAAATAAATAGATAGATAGATAGATTGATTGATAAATAAAAAAATGAAAATATATAGATATGCAGATAGTTAGATTTGATGGATAGATATATATTTATATACATACACAAATATACAAATTGACTTATAGATTTATAGACAAAAACACAATTAGATAGTTAAATATGTAGATAGACTAAAAGATAAATAGATTGAAATATATGTATATAAACAAAAAGTTGGATAAATAGATAAACATATCGAAATATAGATAAATAGGTAGATAGAAATACAACTAGACTAATAGATAGATAGATAGATAGAGAGATTGATAGATATATAGGAGAAAGATAGATAGATAGAGAGATATATAGATAAACACATAGATAAATAAATAGATAGATAGATAGAAATACAAAAGGTAGTTACAGATATACAACTATTAAAATATATAGTTAAATATATAGACACATAGATAGATAAATAGATAGACATATAGATAGATTGATAAATAGATAGATAGATATATTGATTGATAGACTGATAGATACAGATAGATAAATAGATAAAAAGTCAAATAGAAAAATAGTCAAATATACAGAATTAGAGATAGATATTAGACATTTAGATAGATAAATAAATATATAGATAAATAGATAGATAGATAAATAGAAAGATTGATAAATAGATAGATATACAGATAGACAAATAGATAGATTAACAAATAGATAAATTAACAAATAGATAGATAGATAGTTAAATAGATCAAAAGTTAAACAGATAAACTAATAGCCAGAAAGATAGGTAGAGAGAGATAGAAATATAGAAAGATAGATTGACATATATATATATATTAAGATAGAGAAATAGACAAATAGATAGATAGATAAATAGATATTTAGAAATATAGATATATAGATAGATAGACATAGAAATAGACATATAGAGAGTTAGATTGATAGGTAAATAAATAGATATATAGATAAATAAATAGAAAAATCGACAGATAGATAGATAAATTAATAGGCAAATAGAC